>JACXGJ010007607.1:0-19693 GCA_016801105.1 Esox niger
GCCCGCGGCTCCCAGCCCTCCAGCCCGCGGCTCCCAGCCCTCCAGCCCGCGGCTCCCAGCCCCCCAGCCCGCGGCTCCCAGCCCTCCAGCCCGCGGCTCCCAGCCCTCCAGCCCGCGGCTCCCAGCCCTCCAGCCCGCGGCTCCCAGCCCTCCCAGCCTACCTGCGCTGTAGTTCAAGCTCCTCTTCAAACACCCCGTAGGGTTTCAGGGCCTCAGTCAGCTTGTGTGTGAGGACCAGATCAGCCTCCTTGGCTTGAGCCAAGCTGATCGGAGAAGTGATCCCATAGTGCTTGGGCGTCTCCCGACCCAAAGACCCTGGGTTAGAAGTAGGACTGAGAGGGACAGATGTGGTGTTGATCAAAATCACACAAATGTATTGCCATGCCACAAATTTTACTAGGAACTAATCTTCCAAGTTACACCGTTTCAAAACAAAGTAAAGCAAAACATACATTTTACAAAAATTAGAGGTTTTTTTTTTTTATAAAATAACATTCAGCCTTAAGTCTATCCCAGGACCCTAAGCAGGTTGACATTTGAGACTAAATACACATGAAAAATACATTTTGGTTCATATGCATGCCAGGTGTACAGGTTCTTCCGTCCATTGACCGACTTAAAGTGTCTAGGGGCAGGGGAAAAACATCAAGACTCCTGTCACTTGGAATCACTGTTAGGACAGCCACTGAAAAATAATATACTGCAAAAACTGTTCAAAGCCACACGCAGAGAACGTGAACATACCGCTTTAAAAGATTTAAAAATATGTTATGAAAAGCAGATCTTCAGTACAAAATGTTATGAGTCTTTGAAACCGTTAAACAGACGTAAACAGACGACTATGAACAGATATATTTCATTACTATTTGGTAGGTCTAAAAAATTGATTTTAAATGCGTTAAAAATAAATTTCGAAAAGCGATAGGCCCAACACCAAGGATAATCAGCTAAATAAGTTCACCTATATTCAGTTTATGTAAACGACTACGGTAATTATTTACACGTCATTTAAAGTTTCCACACATACGGATCTACTGTAGATATAGGTAGTTCTAAGGCCACTACCAAAAAGGCTATAGGAAAAGCATTATGTGACCCAAAAGCAGAACTTAAACACTTCCGCATACTTAAAAAACGCATAAAAGTTGGACATTCTTCAAATATGATCTACGGTAACATTGTTTTGACACGTTCATTCTGTTCCAGTTGTTGTACAAGTCCCGTTTCTCCGGATTGGAGACATTCCGCAATAAGAGGACATCACTGGTGATTGAAATGTGCCAAATACATATTTGTAGAGGTCAGCAGAACATTGCTTTATGACGCCTTTGGGACCTTGAGTGTTTTGAGAGATCTGTAAGCTAGCCAGCCATTGTATAGAGACAGCATTGTAAATGTATTTACTGTAGTTTGACTGGTATGTAAAAGCCTATCAACGACGAAACGTTGATAAGGAATCTACCTTATATGGATCGATATTTCCTAGATTTAAGAAAGTAATGACTAATTGATCGATCCATTTAATGAGCTTTACAAGTATTCACTTTATTATATCAATAAACGCATATACGTACAGTAATGATAATCAATCCCTGGAATTTTCTAAAACGTATCAAGTTATGGTTTAGCAACTACCTTGTTAGCTTGCTAATGGCTGTCAGGATTTGAACGTGTACAGTGCGGAACTGCGGCGTGCTATGCAAAATAGCTAACTAGCGTTGTTATGCTAACATACACGTTACTAAACAACTAACGTTGTTAAATTACCACTATTGCTCAGACTGTTGACAATTTGTAAAACCCACTCAAGGCCTAGGCAGGCAACATTCACTGTTCTCCATATCGCTTCATTGCCATTTACCGCTAATATACAAGTTACTAGCTTAAAAAAAACAGCAGCAACCACACTGGACAGGTTAGCCAGGCTTAATCGCATTGGAAGGCCCAAACCCTTAAAAAACAATTTGAAGAAGCGATATACTTACAAGGGCATTGTAACAATCTCCAGCAAGTCCAATCAGCCCCCCCAAAAGTCCCTTCTCATGCCCGTTTCTTCTTTTCATTAAAAGTAACTACATACAGCAATTATTATTTATCCCGCAAACAAGCAGTTGGAATTTGCACCTTTTGTTTCCACTAAACATGGCGCGTGTGCACTGTATCGAACTGTCGCGGTCACAGCAAAAATCGCAACCTTGCGAGTGCGTAAACGCCATGACGTAAACACGAGTTTGTTTAATCACACGGGAATTGTAGTCCTTCGTGAAAATGGGCATCAGGTGGAAATAGTTGGAGTTAGATATATTTACATAGGTATTAGTAGGTTTATAATCAACTTCAGTCCCATCCGAAATATGTACATTGTTTTGTGTCAACTAGAAAACAGCATGGTCGTGGCACGGTTTGTGCTTTGACATCGCAGCTAGCTGAGGAGCTGTTAGAAGTCAATTGAGCGATGCCACGTTTGGATTGTAGCAACTCCCTATGGCAACAATGTCTTGGCGTGGATTGCCCTAACTCCCCCTAATCCGCTGGGAGTTGTTGCCATGAGATAGGTCCATAAATAAAACCAATATTATGGCAAGGATGGCAAGGGAGGAAAAACGGGGGTGCATATGTAGATCAGTGAGATTAGACTGCACTCGTGGTTGACATTTTGAACTGTAATCCCGGTGGTTTAACATTTGACTTGTATCCACCATGTCTGAGCTCCGGAACACAAACTTCGTGTAAATGTATGATGTCATGCTATGGCGGGTGTAGCTGAGCCGAGCACGTGTTTTCTCGTGAAAAGCTTGATTATCTTCAGCTTTACTTCATTATTTTCCTAAAATTATACTTATAACAACCCAAGAGCCCGAAATGAGAAATATATAGTTTTATTTCTTGCTGTGGAAAAAGCCCAATTCAAAATACACTCAATCAACTTTGCAAGACAACATTTATATCAGGTGATCTCAGCGATGTTTGGAATGAGTCACCAATTCTCACTATTCCTGTGAATTGTGCCGGAGAATATATTCAGCCTGAAATAGATAAAATCACAAAAGACAATATTTAAAATACAATATTAAACATTTTGTTCTCACAGTCAACCAACTTGGAATTACAGCTCAGAAACTAGCAAATCTGCTCCACAGCAATTTCAGCACACGTCTCTCTTTCCCATACTGTCATTTATCGAACAAATGACATAAAAGAAAATAGTGATGTGCTTAAAATATTATTATTTTCCAAGACAGTGCATCATATATTCTCTGCATCTGGATAGTCTGAATATAAAAGAAAATGATCCTGACTCATACACATGGCTAAGGTTAACAGGCTGCTAATCATCAAAGGCAACTGTGAAACAGAAGTCTGATTCTTGCCATGACAGATTATGTTAATAAAAGTGTCTCCGGTAAGTTTTTTGCATGGATCGGTGTCAGGTGCTGTGGAAATCAGTGGGTGGGTGCCTGTAATAGCAGTTTTGAGTGGGAGAATTGGCATCCTGATATCAGTGCAGACTGACAGCTAAATGTGCTGCAGTAGGCGAGCACACATTATAATCACTACAATAAAGGTTTGGTTTATTAAGAATTTCAAATGTCTTGGGATATCCCTGTAGATAAACATGGATGATCAAATTTAATTCAAAACAAAATCTACTGACAAAACAGGAAAAAAATATACTTTTTTAAACAACAGCCCCCCCCCCCCCATTAAAAACAGGAGATGGAAAGACCTGAACATTACCAGGAAGTCAACAGGGTCGTCTGGCTTGACTTTGCAGCATTCGCCCATTGCCTCAGAAAGAAGGGGAAGAACATACATCATCAGGTAGTTCCTCAGGGGTCTGGAGCGGGCCTCCAGCAACACGCGCTCCTGCCTCTTCACCTCAGCCAGCCGAACGCTCTGGAGACACGAATGCAAAATGCCGACCTTGAAATTCATACCTGGTACACGAGGCTGTTCCTGTGGTCGCGCTGCCAACCGCAGACCACACACATCCCCGGGAGGCACTGGGTTCAAAACCTCTCCATCTTCATGGCCTACTGACATTTCTAATGCGTATCTGTCCTCAAAACCGTATCTGTTCTAAATAATAAGAGTCTCATCGAAGTGCTTACGAAGGTGCGGCACACACCATTTTTAGCGTATCATATTACACCTCGTCGCGGAAGGAAATCAAGCCTGGTTCGTCTGAACTTGTGTCCTCACAGGGACCGCGGATGATCTGTCAGGCAGCATTGATTTGTCCAGAAGGGTCTAAGGCCGGCTGACATCTCTTACCCTCTCTGCCAGTTGAGCGGCCGTCTTGGCAGTGGTCTCAGCCTCCTTCCTCTTCCTCTCTGCCGTCTCCAGGACCAGCTGCCGGGCTCTCTCCTCTGCAGCCTTCCTCTTCATCTCCTCTCTCTCTGCAAGGGTGGGGCCATAGTTCCTGGGGTGCCCCACCAGTCTGAGGATGCTGTCCATGACAGCAGAGTATTCAGTGTCACCAGCACTGTTCACATCTGGTAGGTACAAAGCAAATACAGTGCAAAGTTCCGCCCAGTTGTTAATGAGCTCTCAGTCTCGCTTATTCTCTAACATACTAGATTGACAATATATATGAACAGGTATAAACAATATGATGGTTGTAGTGTCGCTTGTAGCGTTTGACTTTGACCTGAGCCTATCCCCCAGGAAGGTATTACAGGAAGTATTATTATTATTATTATGCAACATAGATTGGTTCTGTGAATACTGACAGGCTAAAATGCTAACCTGACACTCCAATGTCTATTTGTTTCTGTGTCTCATTTCAAGACTTACCGATGACTTCTGTTTGAATCTCCAGCTCATCAAAGTAGTGTAGCACTGTTTCTTCTTCCGCGTTGGCCTTCCTATATCTGTTTAGCCGGCTCAGGTATTCATCTTGAGAGTAGCGCTTGTTATCTGCCAGACTATCCGGTAGGTTCTGAACTCGCTCCTTCAAGAAGTCATCAGACGCCTCTAATGAGAAAATGAACTCTGGAAAAAAACAGGCAGGAAGCAGTGAAGTCACCAAATGATGTGTGAGTTATTACCGCTATAATTAACTAACCTGGAATGATATTCTTGTTGTAGGATGGCATTCTGGACTTAGTACGATTCAGTTCCATCTCTTCATCTAGAAAATAAAGTTTAAGGGACTAAGAAAGATAAATACAACATTTGGATAAAGTGTTTTCCAAGGTGAGGCGATGGTCTACAGTTTTGAGAATATTTTTTGACATATTTTAAATCTTGTTTTAGAAACAAAACTATTTGATTTGTGTTCACCATAGAACAGATCCTTGGCCTGGTCATAGGTCTTGGGGAAGCCATCAAGCACAAACCCTTGGTTCTTGCATGGCTTGGAATTTAGCTTCTCACGCAGGATAAGATAAAGAAGCTCTTTACCCAGGCGACCTGCAATTATATCTACATTTGTTAAAATCACGTTTCTTCAGAAATGTTAGAAACCACATAACAAAAACATATGTCTCAATAATATTGTTTTATTATAATAAGGAGGATCTATATTTTAGAAAAAAAAGAAATGTTTGTGTCACACCTTCGATTGTCATCAGCTGACAAACGTCTGTAACATATTCTGCATTAAGCAGCCCTTGACTTGGGGTAAAACAAATGCAGGATCTGACCAATCGCGATAAAATTATTATTATTATTATTCTGTGACAGTTTCTCTTCATATAAGAAATGAGAATAGCAAACCTTCATTTCGCTTCATGCTGTCCTGCAGAGAATCCAGTTGTTCTTGGGCCTTCAATACATACTCCTCCCTTGCTCCCTCGTGCTGACCCGATTCCACAGTTTCCATCTGGACCGGGTCAGAAGGAAAAAAAATACTTATTTAGTTAGATAATGTATTACAAATGTGCAAATCAGACGTTTTTTGCAAATTAGTATTGACCACAAGAGGGAGTCATTTCCATTAACAGCAGTTAAAAGAGGAAAAGGGTGACCATGGCAAATCAATAACCCTCTGGACTTCTGCACATTTTGCTCTGTCATCGTTTCAAAGGTCCACACTTTTAAGCTCTAAATACAAAACTGTAATTCCAATGCAAGAAACTTTGAAGCACTGACAGGAGATAATGCAGAAAAAGTTTGACTATCTATAAGCCTTGGCGTGTGTTAAGAAGTGTGTCTTATACTGACCAGCTGTGATATTTTCTCATCGATGACATCTCTAAGCCTGACGTTGTGCAGTTTGTAATGTTTACACAGTTTCTCTGCCACAGTACTCTTCCCTACTGCTGGCGGCCCCAGGACACAGATTTTTATAGGCTGATCAGGAAAACAAAAGTGTATTTTAACATGTAATATCCTTTGAAAAGGGTTTTATAATTACACTACATACTGCATGTAGGCCTAAACTCAGGCCTATCTCTCTGTATTGCAAGGTTTTATTCCAATAATAGCCGCCTATATACAGTTATCTATAAATATTAAATTGGTGCTGGGAAATCACTCCAGAGAAGAGCTGAGGAGAGGAAAAGCCTGGATTCTTACCTGTAGTTGTCTCAACTGTTTATATTCTTCCACCACCCAGCTGATGCTATCAATGATGCCAGTCTCAGACACCCAGCGAATGTTGAAGTTGTCCTTCAGCAAGACAGGCTCTAGTCGCAGGTTGACATTTAGGCATTCCACTTCCACCTCCTGGTAAAACAAAGTGAAAATACAGTACAACTAATACCTGGCTGTATGTGAGTAGACCACTCTCAGATCTGTTCGTGTAGTCTAGTCACATGACCATACCACAGGAGACCGCAATACACAGATCAGATCTGGGACCAGGCTATTATATACTTGGTCTACATGATTTGAAATCCCAATTTACGGTAATATACTGGAAATGGGTAATCAACAGGCATGTACCGTCAAAGCCTTCGTGAGGTAGGCCTGCTCCTTCGGAACTTTCTCAATCTTTCCTTGACCGAGCACGAAGCTAATTGTCTTGCAGGGGGGACAATAAACAAAACACTTTTTCTAGTTCCATTAAGGACGTGCAACAATTATAACAATCAACTTGAAATTAATTTTGTTTTACCTTCACAATATCCTCAAAGGTACTCTTGGAATCATCCACAGCGATGAAACACTGTGTCTTGGGCTTGTGGTCAATCACATTCTGAATAACACTTGTGGACAACAAAAGACAGTGTTGTCAGGACTAGTACGTTTCATTTCTACGGCCGACCTTTGGCAGACACCTTTGAATCAGCAGTGATTTCAGGATAGTGGGAAGAAAACAAACCATGCAAGGTCGCTGATGTGTATGGTAGGGATGACATTAGCACCGGTCCCAAAAACAGGAACCACTGCAGACTCCCCCAGCCAAGAGGCCTGAAGGGGCAGAAACAGAGGAACGAGTGGCAGAGACAACACGAGCCGGGTCGGGCAATCATGTGTCACATATTTGGTTATAACGTACCTTGAAAAAGTAGTGGAGGAGGTTTTCTCCCATTCCATACTGAAGCCCGGCTGCCACAACGTAACTGGACAGCTTGGACTTTTTCTGAATGGTGAATAAAAGCTGTTGTGGTTTCTGCAATCGTTGTTTTTGTCGACATGACCGTTGTTGACATTTGCACGGCCCAGTGCATTTTACTCACAGTTTTTCCCAGTTTCACAACTGTTTTCTCTGCATCGGCATGTTCCTTGAAGTTAGGATGGGATCTTTTCCTCCTGAAGTCAACATCTGTCAGAGGAATCTCTGGGTCATTCTGCAGTATAAACATATGAGGGAAATTTAGAAAAGTCAACACTTTAACAATAAAGTCACACCGAACTGAACATAAACTTACCGGCTTGGTCATTGCCCAGGTCATGACTGATGATATCAAGATGAACATCTTCTGAGAAGAAAAACGCTCGATCTCCGAGTGAAGAGCTGTAGCATACACAAAGTTAAGGAGAAAATCATACTGTAGATATATAATAGTAGGCTATAGGCCATGCAGTATGAGAAGTTTCTGAGAGGGTCCTGTTACACCACAATGACCAGTGTAAAACTAGTGTCAAATTAGCACAAATATATTTTTGCCGGATTTGCTCTGATTGTTCATGATTAAATCATGAATTGTGTACTATGAATTATATGGTATTTATTGAGTACTATGCCTTTTATGTGAGGATATGTGCCAGTCATCATACTTGCTTTCATTGAGGTGATAAAAATTCTAAATGGGAGGTTTACTTTTTGGATTTTATACAATTTTTGTTGTTGTTCGGTCCCAGAGTTCATGTCTAAATCTTGGTGTTCTGATTGACTCAGACCTCACATTTAACAGTCATATCAAATTTGTCATCAAAACAGCATTCTATCATCTGAAAAATATATCCAGAATCAAAAGCCCGGTGTCGCAAAAAGGCCAAGAGAAGTTCATCCATGCTTTGATCTCTAGTAGGGTTGACTACAGCAATGGCCTCTTAACTGGACTCCCCAAAAAGACTGTAAAACAGCTGCAGCTCATTCAGAATGCAGCTGCTAGAATGTTAACCAGGACCAAGAGGACAGAGCACATCACTCCGGTTCTTAAATATTTGCATTGGCTTCCAGTCAGTTACAGAATAGATTTTAAAGTGTTGCTTCTAGTTAATAAATCTCTGAATGGTTTAGGACCCGACTACATTTCTGATAAGTTTGAAGAATATAAACCGTTTAGATGTTATGCTGTACACAACTGGAATAAACTACCAGAAGATCTTAGACGTTCACCAAATGTGTCCATTTTTAAATCCAGGCTAAAAACTCTTCTCTTTTTATGTGCCTATGAATTAGCTCTTAAAATTAACCACACTGTGAGCCTTATAGCTTGCTATGTTTTTGTATTCTATTTCAATTTGTTGATGTTTTATTATGCTGTATTTTATATTTCTCTTCTTGATTAATTTTGTTATCAAATGTATATAATGCTATCTTTTACCAATTGTAATGCAAGTTCTGGTGCTATCAGAGGAATAACCTCTGTGTAAATGTAACAATCTGCTGATGATAATAATAATGCAAGTTCTTGTGCTGCTGTTTAGACATCGATGTAGGGTATTTTCTCACAAAGGGACCGATAAGGTTATCCAAGCGCTGGAGCGTGAGGTTTGAGATACCTGGGTGGTACAGTGAACAGTTATGGTAACTGTAAATCATTGTGGGTGAATATACAATGCATGTACAGACATGGCATAAATGTCCCCCTGGAGATCCAAGTAAGACATTGATGCAACGGATATCTCACATAGGGACTGACGGGTTCATCCTAGCATCAGAATGTGAGGATTGAGTTACCGGGGTGCTGAAGTTCATGCAGTGCCCCTGGAGACAGCTGAGCTAGAGAAGTGTAACAATCTGACTGTTTCAATTCAATTGCATTATTTTTATTTTCACTGTAAAGCACATTGAATTGCTTCTATGTATGAATTGTGCTATATAAATAAACTTGCTTGCTGCTTGCAAATTTACACACAAAAAAGTATTACTTCTGTCAGATGTCTGACAGAAGTACTTTTATTACAGTGTCTTGACCAACAATCAATGTCTGATTGGTTCTTAGCTTACCTGAAATGGCCCATATTGCCTCATCCAGCAGCCCTGATGTTGCGTTTTCGGAAATATTGTAAATAATCACGTCACATTCCAATAGTCGTGGCAGGAGCTGATCACGGTTTTGTGACTGTATACAATAAAACAATGTAAAGACATGTCAACAATGTGATAGAATTGTTTTAAACAAAAAAAAACTGGATGCCATTGCGTAGCACTGAATAATGAATGATAATTTAATCCATTAAATGTTATTTGATTATACTCACGGAATAACATTCTAATGCGAAATTGGGTTTCCCTCCCTCGTTGTCAGAGACACTCCCAACAATTTTGAATGTCCGATCTTGCAGTTTAGGCTCATCCGCACCGCGACCATACTCATCTGTGTCCGCTTCCTCCATGGAGCCTCCATCTATGCAGGTTGACAGAAACTACGGTCCCAAAAAGTGCAAAGATAGTGTGAAAGACACCATCTGCAAACATTTGGAATTTTTAACACAATAAAATAGACATACTATTGCAAATTTACCTTGGCGATGTATTTAGAAGAATACGTATCAATGTTGTTAACGAAAACTCGCTTGGCTCGTTTACTTTTTTTCTTTCTGTCCACCATGTTTCCCGTTTCTGGGGTAAGACGAACGCTTTGCGGTTGCCAACGTTACAATAGACAGCTACATTAATTAATATGCAAAAGCAAACACTGTAGAAAAAAAACTTCCAGCCTGCTAATTAAAAATATTTAAATAAAAAATACACAATGTGGATGCAGTTCAATGCATATTTAATATTATAACAAATACAACGTACGCAAATCTTACACAGGGTATTTCGGTCTTGATCAGAAGATGGCACTGTTCTTTATTTTTTTCTAAAACGAATTGGCTATTTCTGTTAGTTATGTAGTAAAAACCTGACTATCTTTCACTTGGCTCATGTCCAAAATACCCAATTCGTTCTCTTGCTCTCTGGAACCTGTTGTTGTTTTTTGTAGAGATTGAATGTCTTCCGATGTGGTTTGGTTGTAAATTCTATTTAAATCCTCGATTCTCGCAAACTAATCGATCTGTCACGAATAGAGTTGCGCTGACGAGGAAACCTTCAAATCCCTCCACATATTATTTAATTCATAGTACCAGCAATGTCTGACACACTGCTGGCACTGAACTGGTCTCATCATCATGTTTAACGTTTGAGTTAGCTGATTGAGTAGCTTCTACTTAGGGCAGCAGTACATTCCTAGTAAAATCTAAGCACACATTTGCGGAATGATAAGGTAGCGCGTCAGTACAATAAGTGCAATATCTGCGGTCAAAACAAGCACACCCCACATAACTGGGCCTTATGACGAACTGTGTATTTAGATGAAGATTGAGATTTAAAAAATCTTAACCCCAAAATGAAGTCAATAATTTTTTCACATTTTTAAAATGGCAAAACCCATTACTATGAGTATTTAGATTTTTACTCTGGCATATGGCCAACATATCACGGCTAATGACTGTATCCGGGCGCCTCCGGAATGTATACTCCTGTCACTGCGATTTACTTCACAATTATCTGGTTAAATACTTGTTAAATGAACCAAAACATATCACATCTTCAATGAATTAGACAGATAGTGTATTTCTATTTGCGGTGTAATAAAACACAGTAAACCTGCCTGCACAGGTCTATATAAAGCCATTGTTCCTTGCTTCCCCACAGTTGCTCTCTGGAAGGAGTATCATTCAGTCCTAACCACCCCACGATAACAAAAACAACAACAGGTGTGGCAGTGTGGTGTCGCTGCGAAGTCAACGTGGGTTGAGTGACCTTCGCAAAAGGTCATCCGCTACAAGGAAAACACCTGATGGTCAACCGAACAAGCTAGAGTCTACAATGTATTAGCTTGGTTTTCAGTTGAATAATGAAATACGTTGTAGGGATGGATAGATTTGTAACGGTAAAGAAAAATCTCCACCAAGGTGAAGTGAATATTAAAATGCATTTGATTCCAACAGAAAAGCTGCCTACAGTGATGTCTATTACTGCCACACACACACACACACACACACACACACACACACGCTGAGGCAGTTTGCGAATTGACCAGGCAGACAGCTGTTGGAGACAGACACTGGCAGATAAGTCCTGGGCCTCCTGGGTTACCTTAAAAGGAAGAAGGTCCCCAAAGGCATGAGCTGTTTCAGACCATTCTGGCGCTGATCCTGGTGATCCAGGTGAACTCTGTGGGGTGGGTCTCGCCTGATAATGTGTCAGAAAAAGCTGCCCCCGATGTCAGATTCAGAGAGAGTTTTTTTCCCCCTTGATCCAATCTTATGCCTCAGACTATAAACGTGATCGTGATGGCCTACATCTTGCTGGATGGTGTGTGATCTCTTCTGTGGATAAACGATTTTAGCAAGGATAACTAGAGCTGAAACAAGGAGACACATGAAGGTTGAATGAATTGGACGCATATTTTCACCGTTGCCATTATTTGGTGGGAAGCCTGCAAAAGCCCTCATCCTCAGCCCTCATCATCCCTCCAACCTCCTTAACGCTCTCATCGTCCACCCTCCACCATCCTTAACACTCCCATCATCATCATCATCCTCTCTCCACCTTCATTACTGCCCTCATCATTCCCCCATCATCCCTCCCTCATCCACCCTCCCTCATCCTCCCTCCCTCATCCTCCCTCCCTCATCCACCCTCAACCCTCCGTTTTGCCCTCAACATCATCTTCATTCCATTGGCCTTGTCCAAAAGCACCTTATTACTGGGCACTGTAGCGCTTTTAGCCGCGGCCTCTGATCTAAAGTGGACCAAATGAGGAATGGAGCGTGATTTGGGACGTCGCTAAGTTGAGACAGTCGCCATATTGAGAAACGCTACCATGTAATTCCTGTGGAACAGCATCCGGTTAAGGTGGGATCCCTTCCGTGCCTCAGTGTTGGGTCGCCCTCTGAAATGAGACATGGGTTGACCCAGCTCACCACAACGTCCATCTATCTCTGCCGTTCAGACGTCTTGACCGGTGGAGGATTTTTGGGAACACACGTTTCCGTGACAATACGGTCCTGTTGTACCTGTGTGATGCCAATGGTGAGTAATTTGGTAGCGCTGTTGTGCAACTAGAATAGCTGAGGGAAGCCCTGTTCTGAAATATCTACCTTCTTATATAAAGGCAGAGGACAGACATTTTCAGTAAAACAGCCATTCCCCTCATGGCATTTGGTATTTTATTCAGACTCCCATTAGCCTGCCTGGTGGAGGTAAATCAACCAAGCAGGCCACCCATTACAAGAGCTACAAATGTAGGACTGCATTTCAGAGTGTTGACGATGTGGGGTCCTTGCATTCCTACAGAACTCTTATCAGTTGGAGACTCCTACTCCATATAGGAAAAAAAAATCCTCTCTCCCAATAGGGTGCTGTGCCGGCATGTACAGGGAGATGGGGGGAGGTGACGATTAAGGGTTCGGGACAGTGGACGTTTCCGCAAGGCGGCGCCTGAATGTGTTATCTGCGCCACCTGTTATCCAGCATGACCCTAAAAGGACACAGAGGAACCAATCACAGCTTGCCTCAGCCACCGGCTGTCCCATAAACCCTCTGAGCTGGTCAGACAGAGAAAACTGGACACTGAGTGTTATCCCCTCCCCTCACACCCTCTCTCTCCTCCTCCAGCTCAGCTGTCAGGCATGTTTCTGGCCTTTTCCCCGTCTCACACATGCCGGGACGGCTCTGGGTCAGCAACTGCGGACAGGCGCCGTGGCACCACTGGCTGCACTGAGGGTTGGCCCAGCAACAAGGCTTCTTCACTGAATCAACACACCACGTCGGACTGCTAAACGACCATCCCAACATCCCCCCCGTCCTTCTCTGACAGACAGCCCCGCTCCTATCTCAGATTAGTCATATTAACGCGACTGTCTCTCCTGGAAGCAGACAGGACACTTTCAATGGAGCTGGGATCTCAAGCGTCACTGTGTAAATACATCGCGGAGTCTGTGTTGAATCCTGTTGTGTTGGGATGACAGCTGCGGGAGACTTATGGGATGATTGACAGGCATTTCTGCTGTTTCAGTTGCTCACAACGGCATGGGAGATAATAAACTGTGTCATTCATCCATGTAAACAAACGTGAAAATCTAGTCTTGACCACACAAGACCAAAACATCCATAGTTTTAATGGATACGTACATTTGTAATTCACATTTATCAAAAATAAGCAACTAAATATTCAACACACTATGAAACAAATAGGTAAATAATTGTATTTTGTATGTTTTTTGCTCCCCTTTATAACCCAATGAAAGAACAAGGTCAAAATTCATACAACAATCAGAAAGGGACAACATTAATTAGACTATTCAATTGCATCTGAATGTAGCCAAGAGCTATCTGATTTCACAACAGGTCTTTATAAAAGTCAAGTCGGCCTGAAACGTCATAATTTCCCATCAGCCTTTTAACACCTACTTAATTGTGACCGAACTATAATCAACCATAACATTACAATGGAAAAAATCTAGAAATAATCCCTTTCACCTCACTCTGCCAAACAATTGTTATTTTTGAACCAGACACAGCCAGCCACTAACATGACTAGAGCCATGATCTCCTAGGTAACAACACCACATTTCAGATGGTGTCCAGTCACAGAGGAGGTCTTGAGTGACACAGGATACACGTTCTGGTGATCTCTTATCTAGCTGCTCTTATTTGGGCTTCTGTGGACTTGTGGTCCCGCCCACTGGCTGTCGACCCAAGGCCCTGGTTTGAGGGGGCATATTTAAGGGACATCTCTTACCCTCGGCTTTTGTCCCAGTGGAAACTCCAGTCTTGGCATACAACTCGGTGAGTGTCTACTTTCTGCTATTGTTCCGGTTCCAGTACAGCCTCTATCATTGTCTCTCTAATGGAGTCAGTACAGCCTCTATCATTGTCTCTCTAATGGAGTCAGTACAGTCTATCATTGACCCAGTACTGCCCTGTAGAAGCTGTAAGTTGCCACTGCATGAGAGTTAGTACTATTGGAACTTGGAGGAGAGCTGGGAGGATGGCTAGATGACTTGATGATGTTTGGGTAGGATCTAGACTCTCAGCTGCTCTCTGAGAGATTATTATTATTGTCTGTGTTTTTAATATTACCGTGATTCAAAGGTGTAGCACATAATACCCCAGCTAGGGTTTATGCCTGCCATGGCTATTCTGAGAGAAAATCAGAAGGTCATTGTTTTAAGAGAGGTGTGAAGTGTGAGAAGGGCTGAAGCTGAAGGGGTGAGGCGGGGTGAGGGAGTTGAACAGGGCAGTTGCCCAGCAGCAGCTGGCGCACGTTGTGATTGATTGAAAAGTGGCAGCAAATGTGTGAACAGTGAAGAGTGGCTCTGGTGGTTTAACAAGAAGCACCTGATGGGGAGCGCAGGAACTCGCTACTCCTGAAGAGAGTCCAAGACAGATAATTAACAGAGCTGTCGGGGGGTGAAGATGTGTAGCTGTATAGAGGGGGATAGTCTCGATTAAGCTGCCTACAGGTCAACAGCTATCCTTCCTGGGTCCAATATAATAAAAAAAATGAAAAGAAATGAAAGAAAGATAAAGAAAACAAAGATGAGGAGAATGGGATGGGGCTGGTTGCCTGGTTGGTCAGTCGGTCGGCTGGTTGACTGGTTGACTGGCTGGCTGGTTGGTTAGTCAGTTGGCTGGCTGCCTGGCTGGTTAGTCGGTTGGCTAGTTGGTTAGCTGGATGGCTAGCTGACTGGCAGGCTACCTGGCCGGTTGGTTAGTTGACTTGCAGGTTGATTGTTTGGTTGGCTGGTTGGTTGGCTATCTATCTGGCCGGCTGGTTGGTTGCCTGGTCGGTGGGCTGGCTGATAAGCGAGATGCTTTGGCATTAACAGGGGGGACGATAACACATGCTCTGAACGTGTCAGACCAACTGTCTGGAAATGGGGGATGGAGGAGAAGAGAGGTACAGAGGGGGGCCGGATGGGACTGTAACAGGTGTTACACACAGACAGAGGGGTTGATGGGAAGACAGAGCCAGGTAGAGAGCTGGTCTGGAGTGACAAACATGCTATGAAATGAGCTGTCAAGCACGGGGGTGCCTGGAGGGGAGTGGGGAGGGATATGGAGGGACGGACAGAGTGACAGAAACACGCTTCAGCAGCTCCTGCTCACCTAAACACAGGAAGGACTGTGTCCAGACAGCTGGGGGGGGGGGGACTCCAGGCCGACCGCTGTTGCCAGTCAACAGACAGGCCCCTTCAGCTGTGAAATGACTCTGTTGGAGGTGAGGAGGAGGATGAAGAGGTCAGCAGGGGGGAGGAAGGGGGGGGGAGTGAGGTAGCGTTCCGTATGGATGCTG
Source organism: Esox niger (assembly GCA_016801105.1). Taxonomy (NCBI): domain Eukaryota; kingdom Metazoa; phylum Chordata; class Actinopteri; order Esociformes; family Esocidae; genus Esox; species Esox niger. The sequence goes on from JACXGJ010007607.1 coordinate 15,915, forward strand.
TTTGGAATGACAAGGGCCAGGTCTAAGAATAGAGGGGAGCGTGTGAGTGCCTGCACTATGCCCCTTTTTGGCTTTCCACAGCAGCTCTGACAGGCAGGAAGCAGATAGCCTATCAGTGACCCAGAGGACTAGGTTATTTCACTAAAGTCAACAGCCTTACAGTTGACTGGCGACTGATGGTGAGCAGATGGTCTATCGAAAATGGAGTCATGACAACAGGCACTGTCTTTATGTAATTGGTGTGTAAATACACAGATACAAATAACCAAAGTATATTTCGCAAAGAAATGCTTCTGTGTGTAACTGTGTCGCCGTAACACCGCCGTGTCACCCTAACAGAAGGCCATCCAAAACAAGACCCATCATGTGTGACGACGATGAGACTACCGCCCTCGTGTGCGACAACGGCTCAGGCCTGGTCAAGGCTGGCTTTGCGGGTGACGACGCTCCTCGCGCTGTGTTCCCGTCCATCGTCGGACGGCCCCGACACCAGGTACACTACTTGGGAGAGAAATCAAAGACCTGTTGCAAATGCAACAAAAATCGCATTTTGCTTGTTTCCCCTGTTAATGTAATGACGTAAAAAAACACGTACGGGGCTGTGCGAAGTAACGTAATCACGTAATGGTCTAGGGCACAGTGAGTGTTTTTAGCCTTGCTAAAAACACTAGGCATCAAGTACATGCGTTAGGTGTCTGCGAAGTTCTGTTGTTTGTGCGTATTGCTGACTCTCCTTATCCCCGATTGATTCCTCTCCCCAGGGTGTGATGGTGGGTATGGGGCAGAAAGACAGCTATGTGGGAGATGAGGCCCAAAGCAAGAGAGGTATCCTGACTCTGAAGTACCCTATTGAGCACGGCATCATCACCAACTGGGACGATATGGAAAAGGTGGGTACCAGAGTAATATGCCCCTAGTTGTATGGACACTTTCTGTGAATACGACGACAAAAGTAGCACTTAGCATCTGAAGATAACCAGTTATATTCTCCTTAATGCTATATAGAATACTATCCAAAACGAATAGCTTTTGAAACTATTAAAAACCCACAAAACATTGTAGGAAAACTCAGCGAAATAAAAATGGAACATGCAAGAAATATCTTCATAGTTTGCTGGATAAACATGACTACATGGATGCGTCACAAGGTGTTACATTGACAGGGAGCACGTCTTTGACCGTCTCCCCCTCTCAACCCTTCAGATCTGGCACCACACCTTCTACAACGAGCTGCGGGTTGCCCCGGAGGAGCACCCCACCCTGCTCACAGAGGCCCCCCTCAACCCCAAGGCCAACCGGGAGAAGATGACCCAGATCATGTTCGAGACCTTCAATGTCCCCGCCATGTACGTGGCCATCCAGGCCGTGCTGTCCCTGTACGCCTCCGGCCGTACCACCGGTCAGTTTACACAGGACTTTGTTTCTACGGACCATGAATCACGTTACAAAGCTACACCATTTACATGAACACAGTACAACTCAATTAAAATCTGTAGTGCAATGGTGCCCACTAAGACAGCTGGTAGGAACAAACTGCTGGTGTTACTAACAAATGAACCGACACGCTGGAGAATAAAGTTAACTGTAAGTTCAGAATCACCACTAGCTGGGGGTTATGAAACAGAGCTGATCATTTCCCCTCCTGCCTTCCCCGCAGGTATCGTGCTGGACTCTGGTGACGGCGTCACCCACAACGTGCCCATCTACGAGGGCTACGCCCTGCCCCACGCCATCATGCGCCTGGACCTGGCCGGTCGTGATCTCACCGACTACCTGATGAAGATCCTGACGGAGCGGGGCTACTCGTTCGTGACCACAGGTGAGACGTCCACACTGTGACATCCACATTCAGTACGAATGATACAGTTCCAGAGGCAGTTCTGCTGTAGTTGTTTGTAGATTTGGTCTGTATGAATGTGAAGCACAGCGGTTCTCTTTCACATCTTCCAGCAACAAATGCTGGCTATTCTGTTCTGTATAAAACTCCAGCTGTGTAGCTTAAAGAGCACACTTGTAACCACATGAAGAAACGAACGGGTTGGTGCGCTGGAATCAAATTATAGTCTTATATTAATCTCTTATCTCGGTTTTGTAATGGTCAGTTCGCAATGAACAAATACATTTTTATAACTACAAAAAAATGTTATGCACTGTTTTCTGTACATTGACACACAATCACAAAGTGTCCCTTATTTTATTAGGGGGGTACTTGGGAATAGATCTATCTATTTAAACACAGCTGAATTTCAGGGGGTTTGACAATCTTTCCAGAGAAAACCCTCTCTTGGCGGTTGGTTGCTGACCATGTGATTGTAATTTCCCCTTGTAGGGTCACTATGCAGCATCAGGCTTTAAGTAGCCTTTATGTAGCGTGTAGCGTTTGACTTGGTTAACCGACAGTGTGACCCTGCCCCCCCCCACAGCTGAGCGTGAGATCGTGCGTGACATCAAGGAGAAGCTGTGTTACGTGGCTCTGGACTTTGAGAACGAGATGGCCACCGCCGCCTCCTCCTCCTCTCTAGAGAAGAGCTACGAGCTTCCCGACGGTCAGGTCATCACCATCGGTAACGAGCGTTTCCGTTGCCCGGAGACCCTCTTCCAGCCTTCCTTCATTGGTGCGTTATGTTCTCTCTCTCTATATCGATCTTTTATATACACAACCTTCTCCATATCTCCTCTCTCCAGTGTTGACCATGTTTTATCGTGTAGACATCCATTCACAACTCTATCAGACTCCACGTTGTCGTTGATGTTACAGCAGTGCCCTGCCCTCTAGTGTCCAACGGACAACAGTACATCCTGTTGCAGCTGGAGTCCCTTAATTGGGGAGGGCAGGCTCAGAGAAATGATACCACACACACTGTTTCTTGATATAATTTATTCCATTCCGTTAATAGGAGTCACACTCCCCTCACCAGTGTCAGTAGTCCTCAGGCAGACATCTTTCTCAGCTTATTCCTGTAGGTTTCTATACCTGCTTTCGGTCACACGTCTGGTTGAAGGTGTGTTGTGTGCCAACTGTCATTGCTCTTCTCACGTCCTCAGGAATGGAGTCCGCCGGCATCCACGAGACCGCCTACAACAGCATCATGAAGTGCGATATTGACATCCGCAAGGACCTGTACGCCAACAACGTTCTGTCCGGAGGAACCACCATGTACCCTGGCATCGCCGACCGGATGCAGAAGGAGATCACAGCCCTGGCACCCAGCACCATGAAGATCAAGGTGAGACAACCCTTTCTGTAACCTCCACAGGCCGTGTGACGATTGGTTCGTTAAGACCACCTTTAGGCAACTAACACGCGGTCATAGCATTTTGACTGGAGAAAAAAAACGACTGACGCCATTAATGTCGAGTGCGCTGAACGCGAAGGGACACCTTAAAAGCCAACCAACACATCTCCTCTCCCCCCTCCCCCAGATCATCGCTCCACCTGAGCGGAAGTACTCGGTCTGGATCGGAGGCTCCATCCTGGCCTCCCTCTCCACCTTCCAGCAGATGTGGATCAGCAAGCAGGAGTACGACGAGGCCGGTCCTTCCATCGTCCACAGGAAGTGTTTCTAAACACCCCTGCTGTCCACTCTTCCTTCGAATACATTCACCTGCCTTGGGTCTTTCTGCCATGTCGTTCACTGTATATACATGTAATGTTGTAATAAAAAGTGTTGCTTGTGACATCAAGCAGAGTTTTTGTTGTTGAAGGCGTTGGCGTTGACTTTCATGTGTCCCGGTGTCCATCGGTAGATACTCTACAGACCAAACTGAATCGACAGGCC
>JACXGJ010007607.1:19793-30032 GCA_016801105.1 Esox niger
GCATTGGGGTTGGGTTAGGGTTAGCATTGGGGTTGGGTTAGGGTTAGCATTGGGGTTGGGTTAGGGTTAGGGTTAGCATTGGGGTTGGGTTAGGGTTAGCATTGGGGTTGGGTTAGGGTTAGCATTGGGGTTGGGTTTGTGTATGTTAGAAATTGTTACTGATAGCGGGACTCTGGGGTTGGATATGTTCAGAATATGCTATATAGTCCAAGATCAGACAACACCCTCTGGGTCAAGTTCGAGATCACAAGGGTTTTCTCCAGTACTCTAAATGTTTCAATGAGTTTTCCAACAAAATATTTTCAGTGGGTGCAACCACCACTGAGACGGATGTCTGTGAACTGATATATCAGTTTCATCGTGAATGTTGCCAGTGGAGTCAGTAGATCATGTATACAGTGTGGCTGTCATGAGGGGAGGAGGGGATTGAGAGTATTCATGAGAGAACATCTGAATTCACATTCTAGAGTATATTGTGCAGAACATCTATCTATATTTAAACATGTATTTTTATTTTTTGGGAGATATGGAACTGTTAGGTAGGATTTCGATTTTCCTTAACCTCACCACATGATCCATCACAGTAGAAGTTGGTAATGAAACATTATTGTTGGATGCCAATGGAGTAAAACCCCAAAAGAAGATGATGAAGGGGCGGGGCTTAGCACTAGGTCAATTGAGTGAGTTCAAGATGCTACAGGTGATTTAAATCACAAAATTATTACATAACAGGAGAAACGAGAGACCTCACAGGAGCAGCAAAAATTGTGTTGTTGAAATAGGTATTTACAGTTCAGAGAGACTTTGTTTAAAAAATATTTTTAACTTGCACAAAAAAAGAATATGAAGATTCCAGACAGGCCTAGGGAAGTGTTTTGGGCCCCTGTTGTGAAATATCTTCGTGTGGTTCATGGAATAAAGCTGAAACACTACCAAAGGAAGAAAGAGAGACTGGCTACAACTGAAACTAAGGTGTTTGGAGTGTCACTGGGGAGTTTGCGACAGTGCTACGTACCAAATTACGGGCAGTTACCCTGGTATGACTGCATGTGGTCAATGCTAACAGTAAACATTTGTCAACAGACTTGTGTACCCTGAGCTGACAACCATATCCATTTCAATTTAGCTTTCTGGTGGATGCCTGTGAACACTTACTGCAGCACGCAGGCACAGAGGGTCTGTTCAGGAAGTCTGGCTCGGTTGTTCGTCTAAAGAGCCTTCGGGTGAGACATCAGAGCGTTCCTTCCCTGGTGTGCATTGCAGTTGTTGATCTGTGTACATGGACTGAAGCCTGTCGTGTCTGATGCATCTGGTTCTCAGGCCAGCCTGGACAAGGGAGAGGCCTGTTTACCCACAGCCCTGCCCTGTGACGTGGCCGGCCTGCTGAAGATGTTCTGCCGGGAGCTGCGAGACCCCCTCGTCCCCTCAGACCTCCAGTCGGGTAGGGCATCGAGGAGATCGACATTTCTAGAAGTTGACTAGATCCTTGGAGTTGCTGGTTAAATTACTGGCACTGGAAATCTACACCTGTGTTTGTGAAACATTTGAGTAGAATCCTTTCCCTCACTGTGGGTGTGTATCTATTAAAAAAAAGATTTCCTGGTCATCTCTTGTTCAGTCAGACAACTTTATTGTTTCTTAAGCGCTGCTGAAGGCACAGCTGCTGCCCTCTGTGCAGGAGAGGACCTCTGCTGCCCTGCTGGTGTCCTGCTTACTGCCTGACAGAAACACCGCATTTCTCAAATACTTCTTCCACTTCTTATCAAAGGTCTCCGGCAGGTAATGCCTTAATTAAGAGGGTACAAAGTGCGTGTGTTTTGCACAAGCCACACAGCTTATACAGCTGATGGATGTGCTGCAGTTAAGATGACTGAGGAACCTGTAAACATGAATCCACTCATTTGCCTTTATTGCCACTTGATAGAGTTCCAAACAATAAATAACCTATGGGGAAAGCAGATGAGTGGATCAATCTGAACTTTGCCATAAGGAGAACATTTTACAGTTATTCAGTACATTTTTCATGTTTATGGATCATGGATGTCACAGAAAATCTGTTTAGGCGAGAAAGTGACTCACCAAACTTCACCATGTACTACTGTTCTCAGGAGTGCAGAGAACCAGATGACCAGCAGTAACCTGGCTGTGATATTTGCCCCAAGCCTACTTCCTTTCAGCCAGCGAACAGAGGGAGTTGACACAAGCCTGAAACTCAAAGCTGCCAAAGCTGTGGTCCACATCTTCATCGAGAACGCCCCTTGTTTTGGTATGGCTCCTCACACCTTTGATCGATTTGCTTTGGTCTTTTTTCTGTTGGTCACTGGAGGCCTGGTTATGTGATGTGTCTGCAGGAGTTGTTCCTGTGGTGATCATGGAGCCTGTTCCAGGCTTTCCAATGGTGCCAGTGGTGACCAATCAGAGACGTACCTCCTGTGAACAGAGTGGCACTGAGTTACCTCCCAGCAGGAAGACACAATCCCTCAGGAAGAGTCTGGGTTTGGAGGCCTTCCCAGATATTCAGCTTTTCAGGAGCAACACGTTCAACTCGGGTACATATCATTAAACTGATGTGGTATTGTGTCGTGTAGTCCATAAGGAAAATTTACTTGCCTGTGATAAATCACAATGACATCACCTTGACGAAATCAACCTCTTTTCACAGGGCAGCCATGCTCAAGTCCCTCAGCCATGTTGACCCGATCTCCTTCGAGCCCGCTAGGGAGCGAAGGAAGCCGAAAGCGTGGACAAACACTTAAAAGGTTAAAGGCTGAATTAGTTTGTATGCTATTATTGATTGTCTATAAGTGAAGGAAATATTAGGAGAAAGGCTTAAGTAGGGTTACAGTTAAACATGGAAATGTAATTGCTTTAATTCCTTATCTATCCCTCTTCAGAAATGAATCAGGAAACGTTGGCTGTTTTTCAGCCAGAAAGCTGAAGGGCGGCGAGGTTCTCGGTTCTCCAAGTCTGTATGGTCTGGTGAAGCTGAAACTCACCCCCTGGAAGAGCCGACGACGGGACACTCTGTAGGGTGTGGACGCGGCATCTCTTCGCGGCTAATATATTAACTTCAGTGTGTCATGAAGCAGGCCAACAAGTTTTGATATGGAAATGTATTAATACCACATTTTAAATAATATTTAATGTTTCTCAGAAGGGTTGGAACTCATTTGTATGAATAAATATGGCTATTTTAAAAAAAGATATACGAAGTGATTCGTAAGAATTTGTCATGTAAATATTTAGAAGCGCAACGAGAATATTTGCATTGCCTAATTTACACCGACATGCGAAGAGACTGCGCTAATGGTTCGGTGCCTGGCAACCGAGGCAGGCTGAAGTGGAGCGCGGACTGCATCCTCACGCGTCATAACAGTCTCCCTCCCAGCATCCAGTATAGACTATGGTGAGGAAAACGATATAACATCTACATTTATTGTAACCTTTAGCTATGCGTAACAGTATATTGGGTATTTTACATTTGCTTGATTAGAAATGGACAATATTTAGACTATGCGGCATCCGTGTGTATTTGCCTTAAGTAAACGAATGATTGCGCACCTATTCCTGTTTAAAAAAGGCCGAACGCACATATTCTGAATTTCTTTAATTCCAAGACCGTAGCGGTACAGTTTTCTTAAGTTGTTGGGATAATTTGGGGCAAAAAAATGATTTACGTTGTCGGTCGTTGCATGTGGTCGCTGGTTTATAATGTACGTATGGTAACACTATGTAGGCCCTCGTAGATTCGATATGTTCTGGTTCTCTAAACATACATTGCGCAGCAACGACATTAGCATTTGGGTATATCCTAATTCCTAGGGCCAAATGTTAGAATTTGTAGGCAGAGGGTTCTTTCCGGATGTGTTGTAATGCGATTTTATATCTATAGATATAATATTTCGGAAAGAGACGACGTTATATAAAGGTTGTTTCATGTCCTCGTAGCCGACACCAGTAATGGATTCGGCGGCGAGACTGAGCAGGACAGCGCTGCTGAGTGTTCTTGTATGTATGGCGGGGCTGGCATCTGCCCGGAGCCCCCGCACGGCAGACCAGGTATCTGAGGCCGACATTCAGCGCTTCCTCCACGGCGTCATGGAGCAGCTTGGCATCGCTCGTCCTCGGGTCGAGTACCCGGCTCACCAGGCCACCAATATCGTGGGGCCCCAGAACATCCAAGGTAGTTAATTATCAGCCAGTGATATTATAGTCATATTCAAGTTCTCTTTTTATCAAGTTAGCTTAAACGTTTATTTTTCCAGCCAACGTATGAATTGTTTTGTCATGAAGTACAATGACTATGCTGTAGGCTTAACCTCATTATTTGTCAAACAAAATGGTTATGAACCTTACATTAAAAGCCTGTTTCAAATGATGTAAGACCACCAATCAGGGGAAATCTGAGATGTCATGATTTTGCTGAGTTGTCTAAAATATTTCCCCTTCTATGCAGGCAATTTTCTATTGTGAAATGAACGTAAAATATTTACAACCAATAATTACACCACAAATGTGTCTTGAGCTAATGGCTGCATCCTAACTTGCCCCACAAAACCTTATACACCCTGATCAAAGTAGTACACTAAACAGCATATAGCTCTTTAATTGGGACACAGACAGTCTAATAACAGGTCTCCATTGTGGCTGAAGAAAAAGGCTATAATGTATTATACCAGAGGTCCTACGAGCTGTTCATCAGGAATATTAAGGGGGTTGTATTCTGCACCAGAGCCTGAATATCAGAGAGAACGTTTCACCAAGCCAATGGTTCTGGTTTTCAGGCTCAGTGGTTAGATTTTTGCTGCCTGCGTGGACTTTGGAGATGTAGTGTATTATATAAGTTACATTGCCTGTAGTCTAATAAGCCTGGACATGACATTGTTCTCTGATTAACTTGACTGTTAATTCAAAAATAACATTTCAGGTAGTTGTGAACATGTCCCCTTTTGGTTTCTGTGTCCGTCAGTGACTGGAAACAAGTTGTCCTTGTCATGTTCTGTTTCGCCCACTAGGTGGAGCCCATGAGGGGTTGCAGCACCTGGGTCCCTATGGCAACATCCCCAACATTGTAGCGGAACTGACAGGAGACAACATCCCCAAAGACTTCAGCCAGGACCATGGGTACCCAGATCCCCCAAACCCATGTCCTCTGGGGAAGACCGGTAGGCCCATTTTCACTGTAACAGCCTCATGCCATTCCGAGGGAAAGACTTTGCATGGTTGTCCTGCAATTAGAATTTGTGAATATGTTTTCGACTCGTTTTTGTCCGGTTTGCCCTCTATCCTCTGCTCGTTGGTCTTTTAACTGAAGATGAATACGGTCTTTTGCCCTGTCCTCTTCTTTTTTGAAGCTGTAGATGGATGTCTGGAAAATGTCCCGGACACAGCAGAATTCAGCAGAGAGTTCCAGAAGCAACAGCACCTGTTTGACCCTGAGCATGACTACACAGCTCTGGCTAAGTGGGTAAGTGACTGGGTTGGCCGCCTTGCTTTGTCTGGGTCAAAGATGCCTTAAGACAGCCCTTTGTCATCCCCAAAACGTAACCTCGATTAGACTGAGGGGGACATATTCACAATACACCCTCCAGTGGATACAATAATACAAAGATCATACATGAAAATATTTCTGAGAGGCAAAAATATTGTAATGAAGAAATATGACCCGATGTATTTAAATGAGACCGAAATGTAATTGGTAGGTTTATAGTGAAAATTAACAAGATCGATATATATAGATATGATGGATAATAAACAATTCAAGAAATGTATTATATCAGCAACATTTTTCATTAGGGCATAAAACACTAGAGAAATAATTGTATTTTTCCATTTAGAACAAGGAGCTCTTGTACCAGAAACTGAAGGGGGGACCCAAAAGAAGAAAAAGGGTAGGTCTTTCTGTTTTTCCTCCGACCAATATTTTGATTTTTGTGGAAAAATATCTCTCTGAAAACCACATCACCACCTTTCACTCAAATACCTGAGAGGGCCCGTATACTTTCGAACACACATTTCTGAATGACTATATTTATCTCATCAACAGAGCCGTGGTGAAATGGAATAACAATGTCTCCACGTTCCCTTTTATTCCAGAGTGTCAGAAACCCTTACCTGATGGGTCAGAGGCTGGATAACGTTGTGGCCAAGAAGTCAGTACCACACTACTCAGATGAGGATTCCACATCCACCACCACCACCAACTGAGAACACACTGCTGTTATAACTGTCCCTCCACATCTCAAACTGAATTAGAGAGAAATCACAAACGTTCTCGGGGAGCTGTTTCCTAATGTTAGATTTTAACCATGGCACAGGTTTGTTGAGCTGTTGATTCCTAATCAGTGTTCAATCCACGGAGGTACATTGAAATGCACAATCGTAACGGTATCTATATTTACATACAGTTAACTGTTTGCAAGCAATCAATGGTTGATCTATGAAAACAAGGACTGTAGCTTTTTGTTGGTTGCTCGGGATTGGAAAGTGTAACAAGCTTGCACATTATGTTGTGCCTGTGGTCCACTGTGTTTGAGTAAAACCTGCGTTTAAAGTTAAATGTTCGTTACGTGTATTTAATCTGGTTGCTGGAGTTTTGCTTTTTGTCTAGTAACTAACTTTTGTCTTTTGTTGCTGATCATTTTCTGTTAATCCTAAAAATAAACGTTTTACTCTGCAAGTTCCCAGTTGGTGTCAAGTTTGTAGTAGAATGCATAGTATCTATTAATCAGAGAGGGTGAGTTGTGGGCGGGTACATTCTTCTGCTGTACTTAACTGTGAGACAGTATAGCTAGACAGTAGTTTGAATAGTTCCACTAAAGTAACATCGTACTCCCTACCGCAGTCATTCCGTCGTTTATTCCTGATTTAACAGGAGTTTCTGTTGTTTTTATCAGGTGAGTCCCTTTAGCTATTTATCATTATTGCAATATAAATATTTTAGTGACGTATCAGTCTGGCCTTCGTAAATGTGCACAGTGCACAGCTATGTGGAAATTTTCAAATGTTATAGGACCTTACTGCTTAAAACGTGCGTAAATCACAATTTGTTCGCTATTTAGTTTTACGATGCATTGTTCTAATACTTAATGATATTCTTTGACTAAGGATGAGGATATCGGTCGTCTTTGCCTCCGCCATGGTGTTGGGACTACTAGTCTGTCCGCTTACGAGCGCAGCTGTAGGTGGCTACCAGGGCACTGTTCCGCACCCCTACAAATACAACCCCAACGAGTCCGAGCGCTCACCGCAGCAGCCACCACAGAATGGATTTTTTTCCCGCAGTACGGGTCCAGTGACAGCCACCGAGGAAGTTCTAGAATCCAGCCAAGAAGCCCTACACGTCACGGAGCGCCGATATCTCAAGCTGGACTGGTGCAAAACTCAGCCACTGAAACAGACAATCCACGAAGAAGGATGCCTAAGCCGCACCATCATCAACCGGTTCTGTTACGGGCAGTGTAACTCATTCTACATCCCCCGACACATCTATCAAGACGACGGGGCTTTCCAGTCATGTTCCACCTGCAAGCCCAAAACATTCACCACGGTCACCTACACCATCATTTGTCCCGGCCAGACTCCTAGCACCCGAAAGAAACGGGTCCAGCGCGTCAAGACGTGCCACTGCGCTTCTATAGATTTGGATTAGAAAACATGACATTTGGGACGCACAAGCTTTTTTCTTATTGAATATTAGTTTTTCTCCAAGGGAGCAGTTTTTAGCATTTATGAAGGGACCGATGTGAAAAATCAAAAGTGCATCCATGGCAAAACAAAGAATATGAACAAGGTAGAAAATGTCAAATATCCTAAACGATAATTTTTTTCATTTCAGACTTTAAACATAACTTGTTTAACAACTAATTTGAAGATATTTAAAAAGACAGATTACCAGACAGGATGGCCTAAAACAGATAAACAGTAATTGATGTATTAGCAAATCAGTCTTAAGACATGCTGTACACAGAAAGCACCAACCCTGCCATTAAGGCTGACATTCCAGTAACAATTTCAGAGTATCAATATGACCTAATATTTTGATGGGGGAGAGGCCAATTAAAGCATCTGACCAGGATCTGATAAGATGCTAGATCAAATTCCTGTTCTGTCCCTGGTGTCCTCTCCCTGAACCTAACTGCTGCTCAGGTACATCTGTGATAGCCCCCCCAGCACCTATCCAGTTGGATTGGCCGGGGTGAAACATCCAAACTGCGTTTCAGTTGGACCTTCCTTGGAAACTGACAAATATCCCCTTTCCCAAAAATGGATTGAAATCAATTCATGGAACTCACAAAGACCAGGCCAAAACCCTAAACCGACAGAGGTGAAATGCAGCAGATCACCAGAGTAATGTAGTACTATAATGACTGGTTGGGCATAATTAAATGGTTTGGCATGCTGTAAATAGGTTGTTCTTATGGTGTTGTGAGTTATTTGCTTTTTGATGAAATTGCTGGCTTGTGTCTAACACAAATATTAGAGTACCACCACCGTAGAGATACAAAGTGCTTGGGAACATTTGAAAAGCTACACGTCATCAAAGTGTTCTTTGGACTCATTTTAAAGCCATGACAAGCCAGCGTAGACCGTGTCCGGGTGTTGTTTCCACTGTGTGGAGAAGAGTTGGTGGAAGTTCTCACTTCAGAACAATCTAATGAGTGTTGTTACTGTTGGCTAAATGGATATGAACTTGCACTGTGAGATGTCACTTAGAGTACAAGATGTTGTATCATTCATGTATATAAAATAGTTAGTTGGTGAATAAACTCTTTTTTTGTACATCTTTTCTTACCTGTTTCATGTTGTGAAGTTGTATTATAAAGTATGGATGGAATATGGTATACTTGTGTTCATTATATTGACAATGGAAACACAAGATGAAGGACTAATACATTTGTTATTAAACACAGAAATAAAATACTGAATGTCAAAAAACGAGCCGCTAGAACTAAATTCCAAATATAATAAAATTGATATATTTCATAGAAAAATTATACGGTGCAATCTAGATACAATGTAATTATTTTTTTAAAACATCTGTTAATTGAATAAAAAACACTTTAACTAGGAAAATCCCATTCCTATAAGTATAAATGAATACATATTAAAAGAATGAACAAGAAACATTATGGTCGTCGTGTTGCCAGCCTGGCATTGGTCAGTGAATGTCTCCTTTTACAAGCACCTTAAGAGGAATGTAAATCAGCAAATATCCTCCAAACTGTAGTTACTTAAAAGCAAACTGTAAACAAATGTACAAATTGTAGTCTCAAGTAGATTTGGTGTAATGTGTGTCTGTTGTATATGTGGTCAGTAAAATTCAGAGTATATATGATTGTACTTGGTGGGCGAAGGCCACTCGGATTCCTCAGGTGTCCAGCAGGGGGGGCAAGTAAAAAATATGGAGACGTGCTCCATGTTTGGTCCATTGGGGCGGAGCAGGGACTAAAGGCTGGCACGGTCCTCTTTGCCCTGGCTGTATGGGTGACACAGGGACCAGTCTACTTCCACATCCGCCCATCAGTCTCCTCCTGAGGATCTTCCCCTACCCTGCTCTGCCTTTCAGCTGGTGGCCACCATGTTTGCTTCTTTCTGGCGCAGTCGCTCTTTCTATCAGGGAAGAAAAGTGTTGAGATTTGAGAGAAGTGAAAAATGTGTCCCATCCCTTGGCAGGACAATTAATCCCAATCAAATTGCTGAAGTAAGTTTGGTTCAGGTGAGCCTGACTCAAGACAGAAAAACCTAAAAAACGTGTTCTGTGTTCAAGCCTTCTAAAGTGATAGTGACACTCTCACCAGACTGTTTGGTTTAACCTTCCTCGTTTCCACACTCTTGTCAGCAGTGATCTTCTTCACGGACAGCTGGGCCTCTTTCAGCCTTTCAAAGAGCAGGGCACAGGTTTCACATCAGCAATGACGGTCAAAGAGCATGGCACAGGTTTCACATCAGCTAATATGGCCAAGTCAAAATAAAACTTTATGCACTTGTCTCTATCCAAATTGTCTATTTTTTTAGATTCTTGAGATAACTGAACTAATGGAGCTTCAGGCACGCATGCCCATACAGACACACACACACATACATTTGTTTTCAATCCTAACACTAACCCTAACCTCAATAATGTCATGCATAAATATAACCAAGCCCTAACACCAGTATAGTGAATGCAGGACAACACACACACACACACACACACACACACACACACACACACACACACACACACACACACACACA
>JACXGJ010007608.1:0-29932 GCA_016801105.1 Esox niger
GACTGAAGCAGTCGTCTGAGCGCGTATACTGACGCTACACCTAAACGTGTATAGAAGCGCCTATACCTGGGTGCTTACACGTATACACGTATACACGGTTGCATACGCGTATAGACGCATACGCGGTCGCATTGGCGGTTGTATACACGTTAGGTCGTTTCTATAGCTTGTTAAAGTCCGCTTCCACCCGCCATACGCACACGCACACGCACACACACACACACACACACACACACACACACACCCTTTGGAGGATACTAGCTAAGATTTTTCAATATTCACAGGTTTACTTTTAAACATAACAAGATTCAGGCTAGCTCCTTTAACAGTTCATTTTCTTCACTCAACCAACCACTCAACCACAGGATGTATTTTACAATGGCACACTGAAAAACAAAAAAACTAAACATCACACAGCATAACACAGTGTTCAAAAGTCAATTTAACCAATTGCTTAATCCACGTTAGTCTTAAAGATGGGTGCACCTTAAAAGTACAAGAAATGTAGCACACTTGTGAATTTTTGATCACTCAACAAACTCTGCTCAAAGTGATGTGAATTTAAAATATACTTAATGGAAGCAAACACTGCTGGGTCATATGTTGTGCAATTTCACAACCCTATTGAAGTTACAATTTCACATTGAATCAACAAACTTTTTATATTCACTTGCATTCTGTATGGATTTTTTATTATTTGTTTCAATACCTTTTTTGCATGTAAATTGATTTGCCTATTAATCATATACTACAAAACATAAATACCATATGGGTAAATGTGTCTAAACATTTTGCAGAGGTGGTTAGAGTAAAAGTAAGGTTTAAGAGTAAAGTACTGTTACCTTCAATTTACTCATGTGTAAAAATGTGTCCAGTCAGAAAATACATAAGCATTAGACACCATCATTTTATATCTTATAGGGGAACGACAGTCACATGATCACTCAATTCAAAAGGCTCCTTTATAAACACACTGACAGTGTGAATTTACAGACTGAAAGAGATTTCAGAAAGTATGATAATGTGACAGTTGTACCCATTTATGACTAAATAACACAAAAATAAAAAGCCACTTAGCAATTATACAATTTTAGCATGTCAGATTGTTATTTTGCCAGATTGATTGTTCTGTTGAATGTATTCTACCAACATTGTACATTGAATTAACTTGTTTACAGTGCACTTTATTAATATGTACAGTATGTAATTATTACACTGGCAAAATTATATGGGTAATATATGTAATCCTATCTTGTAGCCCATGGCTAAGGCAAATTGTTCTTATGACAAATTTTATGAAATTCATAATAAAATATCCTGAATACATCATACATTTCTCCACACCCTAAGCAAATTACTCTATTTACTGTCCCCATCTACAAATAAACATATTTAGGGTTATTTTATAAAGCATAGAATGTTTCTATCTCTCCATTCAGCCAAGTTTGTTTGCACCACCGGAATATCGAGAGTGTTTCTTCAAAATGATCATCAAATCCCTTGATCATTTACATTAACAGACCAATCACAGATTGTGGTTCACAGTGTGGTGTCAAAAATCTTAGAAGCTCTGTTCAGTGCTCTTTTTAAGATGCATTCCAGGTTGGTTGGCCACTGATTGCAAACGTAGTGAAGTCAAGCCAAAATAGGTCCTCAAAAATTGTGTACTGTGTCATGCGTGTGCATAATATGCCCAACGACATCAAAACCACTTGCTTTCAAACTTGGAGTTCCTTGGGTATATGAGGTATATGATTCTCCAAAAAGAATGCACAGGGAAACTATATATTACACATCCAGCTCAAAATGGGAAGTACTTTTTTTTTTAAATGTCCCAGAATGCATCTTTAACAGTAGTGCTCAATGCGCTGGCTGAGTAGGAATCAGCAAGTATCGGCATACTGTACATTTATATATTACTATGCTATATAATTAAAATCACTGAACATATTTGGAAAAATGTAACTGAGTAAAAAGGTGGTTACTATCTTCAAATTTCTTAAGAGTGAAAGTACAGCCCACGGAGAGCAAATAGAAAAGTTGTCGTTGCTCATAGACTGCACTTAAATACATTGTAGTGTGTTATTGCCCACACCTGGTGCTTTGTGACATTGCCGAGATGGCTGTTCCATGATTAAAGCAGGCTCAATGTCCAACCCCGCAGTCACTCAATGCAGCTTTTCAGTGATTAATATGTCAAAGTGTTTGGAATCCTCTCAGTTGACTGGATTCTTATAAGAATTACATATTACATTGCCAGCCATCATGGAGGTTGATTCAGCGTATAATTGCACAGCATCAAGCTACAATAGAATTGTGTGTTTGCACAACAAGATGGCATGGAGGTTGATTCAATGTGCAATTCTAAGGCAACAAATTGCAAAAGGATGGAGAGTTTGCTCAACATCTGAGAGAAAGCTCACAATCCTATCATAACTGATTTCCTTACAATTCTACAGTGAATCAACGTATTTTTTCTCCCTTTTTATAGTGCATGTTTTTCAACTCTACCATTGAAACATTTAGAGTACAGATTTCGGACATCATCTGGGGTAAATAACCTAGTATTTAAAAATAAATAAATAACATACAGCTGTCTTACGGCTTCGTCCTTAAAAGTGCAACCTACTCTCAATTTAGAGCACTACTTTTCATCAGGCTCTATAGAACTGGTGAAAACTAGTGCACTCCATACCGAATAGGGTGCCATTTTGACACTGAGGGCAGTTTCAACCCCTGAAAAGCATTCTTTCCTGAAAAGCATTGGTGGGTCCCAAAAGTGCAGAGTGCCCACTCTGTCCTGAATAATAATAAAAGGCAACACAAATGAAGGGTAGTCTGATTTAAGAAGAGCATTAAGTAAAAGCAACAGAAGGGAGGGAAAATAGAAAGGCTGAAGAGATTAGCAGTACATCATCAGACAGGGGTGAATACAGTATACACACAGCAATTACAGATATCTTTTTTTCTCAGTGATCATTTTTCCTAGTCCTGTTGTTTTCGTCAGTGAACAACAATCTCCATTTGCACATTGACATCTTATATACCTTTCAAACAACCACCATCAAGTATTCCATTAACACACAGATTTATGCATTAAGCTTGGCTTTTCAGGATCTACGTAGACAGTGAATTCCTTGGGAATTCTAATGGGACTGAGTTAGCAGACCCATGATTGGTCAGTTCACCCATTCCACACACTGGAATGCCTGGGGTTCCTGTATCTAAATGATGTACTAAGTCTGATTCAGGGTCCTCCTGCCTCTTTGTTGCAGGGCTTTTGGAGTGGATCTTGTCAATTTCCTCCAAAGCGCATGCCAGAGAGTCAAGGTCACCAGTGTCTTGGTGTCGTGCCTCCCACAGGCTCAGTATGACCGCAGAGGGGCTCTGTTGCTTAGCAAAATACGACAGGTTTCTATAGGAAGAATGGACAGAGTGGTCATATTACAATTGGCAATGTCAGGAGAAAAAAATAAAAATATTTATAGTTGCGCCTCCTATGAGACACAACTCTGTGTTTTAGCCAAGGTTATTATAGGCTTCGTTAGTCTGTTTCACTTGGAAGGTTAGAGGCCATTTATGTTTTGTAGTTTTGTACAATTAACATTTTTAGGGGGGTGTCACTTCTTGCCAGTGGGGGGCAGTAATTCAGAAAGCAAACATGGAAAGACAGGAGTGTTTTTGCTGAGAGAAATTAAGATTTTCTGGTTTAATGTATCTTCAGGCTCAAGCCTTATGATAGTCCACACACAAACACAAAATATTTTCTCCATGAACATGACGCAAGGTCAGAAACCAGACCATGCCAGCATGGCTACCTAATCACCCCCAGTCTCCAAATGGATTGAAAAGCCAGCGTCCCACTGGTTTAAATTCCCCTCTTCTTTGCCATCTAATTGTTTTTTCTTTTTGCTAGTTTTGTGTTAGCAGCCAACAGAGCCGAGGTCGCACTATTTGACTTTCAGACTTTCAGGCACCTGTCATGGGGGATGGGAAATGAAGTGTTCAGCAGTGCTGGGAATTCTGAATCACTAAAGTGAACTAAATAATTCAGTTTGGTTCTTTTAAAAGATTCTCCTCCTTTGAATCATGGATTCATTAAGAAAATCTTTTTGTCCAGTTGGTGAATTCATTTACATTGACGTTTTAGTAATTGATTAAGACTGACTAACATTCATTAGTGATTGCATACATTTCGTACTTCACTATGATATGTTTTCTAACAGGGAAAGAGATGGGGTGAATGAGGTAACCAGAATCTAGGGATGATTAGGTGGCAATGATGACATGGATTTGTATTTTTAGCCAGGACACCGGGTTTAACACCCCTACATTGTGACAATTGTGACATTGGATTATTATTGATCACATAGATAGGACAACCATGTATAGTTTCCTCCTTTTCTTAAAGGACATGTGTCATTCCCAGGAAGTATTATGTTGAAAATGGCCACTGGCCAAGTGAAATGGAATGAGGAGTGACAGAAAGAGAACTGGCATCCCCTTCTCTTCAACTTGAACTAAGATACAAAGGCCACCTGGCAACATCAACAAATACCAGCCAGTAAAAAATCAGGGAGCATAGCTATATTTGTCACTTTGTGAGAAAAAGATGTCAAGTCATTAAACACAATTTTTCAACATAAAACTGGTCTGAAGTGGGATTCTAAGGCTTTTTGTAGTGCTATGCAATCGAAAAGGTAAACAATATAATAAATTCACTGAGCCTTGGTGGCTATACATTTGTAGTATCCAATTTTTGGTTAGTGTAACAAAGCTGGATGGGGCTATCCAATTGGTGCCTTTTGTATAGCTCAATCAGTTAGAATGTAGTCAGGAAGGGCAGTCATGTGTGTTTCGAAGCAGAGGACCATGGGTAATGTTCTCTGTCCGTGGTGGAAGCGAAACTGCTAGCAATAGCATGTTTGACGTCAGTTTCATTGAGACCTCAAATTTGCCAGGAGAAATCAGACCTGTGTTCACCTGGCACAGCCAGAAGACGACTGGTCACCCCTCAGAGCCTAGTTCCTTTCTAGGTTTCTTCCTATATTCCGTCTCTCTTAGGGAGTTTTTCCTAACCACTGAAGTTCATCACTACTGTTGTTTGCTCCCTGGGGTTTAAGGCCGGGTGTTTTGTGAAAGCACTTTGTGACAACTGCTGATGTAAAAAGGGCTTTATAAAATACATTTGATTTGATTGTATAGGGCCTCAACAAAATGTGGATTCATCTACTTGAATCTCTGACAGAGATCTCTGACAAACACTTTATTGAGCTTCGATTCTCTGTTTGTCAGTGTGAAAGTAGTCTGTCATTTTGATCATTTAGCAGTATTAACATATTCTAAGACATGCATGGTTAATTATTATTTTGGGTATATGGGACAGTCACTTTTTACCCAAGCGGTCAGAGAGGGTCACTTGAAAATGTATTTGTGAGAAAGACAGGTCTTCCATTTTGATTTCAGCGATATCCAACTGCCTCCTGATATCCCTAATAATAAATAATATACACTCCCATACTATAATAACCTTGCTTTAAGCTCAGCACCTTTTCCATGTTATAGCAGTTAGGAACTGAAATCAGCACTATTACATCGACATGATCAGTGATTTCTTTAAATGAGTATAATTTCAACATCTCTCAGAGGAAAAGTCAAGCATTTAAGCATATGCCTGTGATACACTCTGAACGGTGACTCGGTCAAATCAGCTGGCAACAGGTGTAATTCATTAAGACAATAAATCCAGTGGAGGGCAGTATTTCACTACAAAACAATGGCTCACCCCTCCTTGTGAATGCAGACGTGAACGTCCACCAGACTAAATTAAAATCAGCTTAACATGATAAAATATTATATTAAAGCAGCTGATTGGGCTTATTTGTACCCCCAAAAGTCTCTCAAATACTTTCTGCCATTCAAGCATTTATTGAAATAAACAGAGATATGATGGACAGTTTGACTCTTGTTTTCTGCCAAGGGCTCCTGATAAAATGAAGTGCCCTAAGGGAACAGGATGCTGCTAGGGATTACAGCATGGGACACTCACATATCTAGATGGAGTTTCTGGGCTAAGAGCTGCCAGTCCTTGCCCTTGGCGTTGGCAGTGTCGAAGGTGGCACATATCCTCTGGCGGATGGAGAGAGGGATTTTGAAGGCCTTGGGTCCGGTCTGTGAAGTGATGGTGCAGTCTGACTGCATAAAAAATGGGACTGACTCCTTCTCGCTCTACAAGGGCAGAAAAGACAAAGGAGCGAGCCAAAACACAATGCGCCACAGGAGTCAAATATAATTATATTACATTTTTATTTCACAGAGGGGCTGTGGGGATACACAGGGCCAAGAATAAGTCAAATCTCAATGATTGAGTGTAGCCCTGTTTTAAAAAAGAAGTACATCACGCATCCTAAATGGCACCCTATCCAGTATATAGTGCACTACCGTTGAACAGACTTTTGCACTATAGAGAATAGGGTGCCAACTGATCAAGAGAATAGTACCACAGACTCCTGACAACAGACTGTTCAGCCAGTGCCAGCAGAGGACACTGAATTCACTGAGGTTAAGTAAAGGTTGTGTGGATTGTGGAAGTAAAATATACTCTGCACAGGAAGAGGCAGGCTCACCTCCACCACAGACGTATAGACCTGCAGAATCTGTTCGTGACCTTTGACCTGCCGCACACTGATCTTGCAGGAAAGCTGGGTTGTGGCGGGGCTGTATCTCTCCAAGGAGAAGGCACAGTGCAGGGGCTGCTGGTTGCTGCACCATACTTGGGAAAAGGAGAATTCCTGCATGAGAGAGCGAGAGAAACAGAAGTAAAGGTTAGGAGACAGAGAGAAATGTAGAGGAATGGAAAGAGAAAAAAGGAAAGGTGAGAGAGAGGCGAGAGGAAAACAATAGCAAAACAGAATAAAGTCGCTAGGCTTCAACTGCAGAAGAATTTCCATCCTATCCTTCACGCGGGCAGTTCTCAAATGAATATGAAGACAAAGTAGTCTGGATTGAGGACGGCCTTTGAAGTAGCACAGCGCTATGCAACGACTGCATTATGTATGGAAATACACATTTGTATAGCAAGGAGGAGTGGGAGGGGATGTAAAATTGTCGGGGAAAAAAACTTGCCAAATTCCCACTTAATTTTGATAATGAAAGTCAGCTTGTGAGCTAAGTATTACACACGATATCCAGAAGCAAGGGAACAACGAACTGGGAAATTATTGCCTTTGATGTATAATTAATTTCTGCGACGGGCACATCTGCAGGGAAATGTCCTTGACCTACCGCACGTTCCCTTCTTCCATCTCTGCATAATAAAGTGACCTGTAAAGGATTCACATTAATGGCTGCTGTCCCAAATGGCAACATATTCCCAATATAGTGCACTACTGCACTCAGGTCCCCAGTCAAAAATAGTTGACAATATAGGGAACAGGGTGCCATGTGGGAGCGTGGTGATGGGGACCCGTGCTAACAGTAGAATGAAAAGCCTGTCTGGCGTGTCTACAGAGGACTTAACCCCTTGGCTTTGATAAGCCGATCCTCCCCGATGCGAAAGATAATGGTACGCTGGGGGAATGGAGGACGTGGAGAAGCAGGTACTCTTTAGCTGACTTGATGTATGGTGCATGCAGGAGCCATTACCTGCTCTGTGAAAGAGAGAGGTTCACAGAGGCTTGCCTCATTTCAAAGATCCTCATAAATAAGCCCAAAGGAGATGCTTGTCTAGCAGCCTGTGTGAAGCATGCCACTATTCCTCACCACACTTGCACATGTACAAGGGCAAGGCATCGGTTGATGTGCACGCACAATTACCAACACATGTATAGAACCTCTTTTAAGACTAACAGTCTGGTTGTAACCACTAATCAACTGGCAATTAATATCTCATACCAAAACAGAGCAATTGTGTATGAAACTTTAGAGACAGACAGATGAAGATAATGTGTAAGCACCTAAAAGGACACATTTATAAGCCAGAACTGCAATCTTGCTAAATGACCAGGGGTTTAAAGTTTCATACTCTGTACCCCCTGTCAGTTAGACAAGACACGCATTTAAATAATTTAGCTCAACAGTTAAGTGTTGAAAAAAATCTTAAAACATATTCATTCCGATGAGACTGACATAAATCTTTCTGAGAAGTGCAAATACCTTCTGCTGATATAAAGAGTGTCCTAATATGCTCATCATAGTATCTACATATTTTCAAAACCTGTTACCTGACAGGTTGTAAAGGGTTTGATGCTCCACAGAAACTGTGGGACATCCTGGATGGAGACCTGGAGGCTAAAGGTGTTCCCTCTGAAAGGCAGCATCTTTGGTTCCTCCAGGAGCTGTCCTCCTTTACCCTTCTCTGTGGCCACCACTCCCTGTCAGTGATGGAGGATATAAAGGAATGAATGGAGGGAGGGGATGATGGACAATGTAAAAAAAATTACCAACAAGACACTGAATCATTGCAGCACTCCAGTGATTGCTTCTGATATCATGCATTCCTACAAAGGCAAACCAAACTACATATTTGGTCAAAATAGTTAAATATCAAATTCAGCCTTTGTAGTATCTGTTTCATCTTGTGTCAATGTGTCCCGGTTTAATTACGTTAGGTTTAAGAAAAAATGTAGTGTGACAAGTGTAGTAACTACAGAAGTAAAACCTAAGGCTAAAAGATTTTGAAGTTATTGCACTCTGGCTTTGTTCCAGGGCTTTTACTCCAGTTACACAGTCTGCAATAAAAAGGCAGATCATTAACTCCACAAACAGTAAAAAATGAAAAAAACTGCTTTGAAGTTGTCTGCTGTCCAGCAAAATACGTTGTAAGTGATACTGCGCAATACCTTAATGTTATTATGATGTCTTGTTTAATGTATATTACCATCCTAAGAGCTTATTTAGGCAACAACAACTGTTGTGACAACAACTTCATTAAATACAATTTACATAATACATTAACACAATTTTCTATTCACACTAGCAAATGAGAAACTCTCGCTATGTCAGAATTCAACAGGAAAACATGCCTTCGCAGCACATTGGCCAGACCCCTTACCTGGAAGGCATACAAACTTGGTCAATTCCAAACGAAACTCCTCAATAATCCACTTTACCCTTTTGCCCTGAACTGCACACCTAAACAATTTGCCCAAAGTGTCCCAAAGCTAACGCGCCAGTGGCCCTTTGAGTGTGCAATGATGCAGCCTCACGAGCGAAATTGCCCATAAGGCAACACGTTATTTGGAGCTTGGGCAGTTCACACAAAAACATGGATATTTGTGACTAATGACATGACGTTCATTTGTTTACATCCGATTTCGAAAAAGATGAATCGCACACCTGGTTCACCATGTGGGCAGAAAGAGGAGAACATAAGTAGAAAAGGGATACTCTCGCACGCTGTCTCTGCATACAAGTGTTAAAACTTTAATGCAACGTTTCGGTCAAAAGACCTTCGTACTCAGTTGACGGTGACAGCAGGCCTTCCACATCGGCATTGTGCCAAGTCGTTATTCTTTTTTACAGACAGTGATTTTAACCCGGAGGTCACATGGTTCAATGTGTGTGAGGGCATTCACCCGATAAACTCAGCTTTGTAGGTGCTCGAGACACTTTTGTGTGCTCCTTGACCACAATGAGACCTGGACATCCCGCTAAGAATGCCTTTCCCGCTCCCCAAGTAATGCTGGCCATTTGCATTATGCATGCAGCTCCTCAACCACTTGTCAGCTAGCGTCACAGTCAAGGATCAAACCGAGAGCATGCGGGCAGCCTGGTGCTGCAAAAGAGCACCTTAGATCAATGTGCCAACTGGGAGGTTGCACAAGGAAAACTTTAAATAGTTGTTTCTTAAGTTTTATTGTTTGGAAAACTTTAAATAGTTTTGTCAGCTTGGACCTCGCACTGTACAGCAGCTGGAGACAGATGAACAGCTCCATTTGAAAGTGATTTCCCACTGAAATTAGACCCTCACTATTCTTATCAGGAGCATCCTGGCAATCTAGGTCTGTCTATTGCCTGAGCCTAAACAACATGAAGCAGAATGAGTGTGACTGTAGCCGACAGAGGCCCCAGGGACTGAGAGGAGTGGCATCTGGTCGCCAGGCTGCGCTATAGGGACAGATTCATAAACTAAATCCAAAAAGCATTTTAAACCCAGCTGCTGGTGACTTCTGCTAAATCACAGGAACACAGGCAGAGGACCTGACTCACTCCTGAGGCCTGTTCTGTTCTCCTCCGTTCTGTTTTGCTTTATGTCGCTAGGGGGAACTGTGGCAGTTGATTTCCCTGACGCAATAGATGATGAGATATCAATACAGACATTCACATGCTTTATTGAATTTATAATCAACTCAGATTCACACACAATATGACCGAATGATTGGAAGTCCAACCCATAAATATCAATGTTTGAGAGGAATTTGATTCTTTTTCCATCATCTAATATCATGCTTCATATGGCTGCACAAGAGTAAACTGCAATCAATGAAAAGAACCAACCAAGTAAAGAAAGAGTGGAGGATGCAGTAGGCAAACACCAGGAAATACACCTATTATTATACAATATTTCCTATATTCCATTACTGGAAAACATCCAATATTTGCCCACAATGGTTGACAGTGACCTATTTCCAAACTGACTCATAGCAATCTACCTGGCCTTTAAAGGCTAGGTGGAAGTTTGACCACATTGCATGTGTCAATATGTAGGGTTTTGTGTTCCATTGAGAGCCAAGAGCCTCTTCATGCTCACCTGAAAGGCGTGTGGTGTGTCATCCACACAGTAGACTCTGAGGCTGTAGTCCATTGGGGTAGGCCCCAGGCTGCCAAACACAGCTAGCTTCAGTCTCTTCACGGCTGCCTGGGTGAGCGGTTCACCAATCAGAGCGTAGGAGCCTGGCTGGTCCAGCAGCAGGTGGCAGCTAGTGGAGTCCATCAGGCAGTAACAGGACGTTGACTCATCCTCTACGGCCATCACTTCCTGGGATACGAAACAGAAAAGCAGAATACAGTTCCATCGGCAATTTAAGATAATATCATATTTTTATTTAATACTGTAATTATGACTTTTGGGCTACATGTGAATTATATATTTATTTTTTCTGCATCTGTTCTAGTATTGTATAATCATGGGACACTTTAAAGATCTGATTACAATGACATAATAGTAAATATTATGATAATTATATTAGTGCTACAATATACAGGAAATGTATCTGCTATCAGTATTCTCTGAAAATTGGCTAGGTGGTAACATATTTCAGAACACTGGTCAGAAATTAGGAGCAACATCACATGTTTTATTTAAGCAACTAGGATAACAAGGGTATATTATACTGTATTTAGTCAGTACACAAAGGCAATGTGCTGTTCTTAGGCTCAATACAAGTATACTGCAACCCCTTTTCCAAAAACGTTGGGTTGCTGTGTAAACTGCAAACAAAACAGAATGCATTCATGTGCAAATCATTTATCCCTATATTTCACAGAAAATAGTACAAAGACAACATATCAAATGTTGAAGCGGATAAATTATTTTGTGTTTGGAAAAGTACAAATGCCGATTTTGAATTTGATGCCATGTTTGAATTTCTTTTCCCACTGTGCTGCATCACCTCATCTTTTAACAATACTCTGTAAGCAAATGGGAACTGAGGAGACCAATTGCTGTAGTTTTGAATGTGAAATGTGCTCCCATTCTTGCTTGATATAGGATCTCATCTGTTCAACAGTTCAAGGTCTCTGTTGTATTTTCCGTTTCATAATGCGCCAAATGTTTTCAATAGGGAACATGTTCAGACTGCAGGCAGGCCAGTTTAGCACCCAGACACTTTTACCATTGAGCCATGCTGTTGCAATATGTGCAGAATGTGGTTTGGTCTTCCTGAAAGTTTTGGTTTTCGGCCTTGCGCCTTGCATACAAAGATTTCTCAGGATTCTCTAAAGCTTTTAATTATATTATTTACCATACACAACGAGATCCCCAAACTCTTTGCAATTTTATGTTGGGAAACATTATACCTCAATTGTTGCACTATTTGCCCATGCAGTCTTTCACAGTGGTGAACCTCTCTCCAACCTAAATTCTGACAGACATATCCTTTCTTGAATGATCTTTTAATTCCCAATCATGTTACTGACCTCTTGCCAATAAACCTAATTAGTTGTGTGATATTCAACCAGGTTGAGTTTTTTAGCACTACACAGCTTTTCCAGTCTTTTGTTGCCTCTGTCCAAACTTGTGTTGCCGGCATCAAATGCAAAGTTGGTACATATCTTTCAGTTTTTTTTCTTCTTAGTTTTAATATTTGATATGTTTTTTTTACTATTTTCTATTGATATAGGGTTTAAATGATTTTCAAATCAATTAATTCTATTTTATTTACATTTTACACAGAATCCCAAAGTGTTGGGAAACAGGGTTATACAAATACAGTGGGGAGAACAAGTATTTGATACACTGCTGATTTTGCAGGTTTTCCTACTTACAAAGCATGTAGAGGTCTGTAATTTTAATCATGTGTACATTTCAACTGTGAGAGACAGAATCTAAAACAAAAATCCAGAAAATCACATTGTATGATTTTTAAATAATTAATCTGCATTTTATTGCATGACATAAGTATTTGATCACCTACCAACCAGTAAGAATTATGGCTCTCACAGACTTGTTAGTTTTTCTTTAAGAATCCCTCCTGTTCTCCACTCATTACCTGTATTAACTGCAACTGTTTGAACTCATTACCTGTATAAAAGACACCTGTCCACACAATCAAACAGACTCCAACCTCTCCACAATGGCCAAGACCGGAGAGCTGTGTAAGGACATCAGGGATAAAATTGTAGACCAAGGCTGGGATGGGTTACAGGACAATAGGCAAGCAGCTTGGGGAGAAGGCAACAACTGTTGGCGCAATTATTAGAAAATGGAAGTTCGGTCTGGGGCTCCATGCAAGATCTCACCTCGTGGGGCATCAATGATCATGGGGTAGGTGAGGGATCAGCCCAGAACTACACGGCATGACCTGGTCAATGACCTGAAGAGAGCTGGGACCACAGTCTCAAAGAAAACCATTAGTAACACACTACACTGTCATGGATTAAAATCCTGCAGCACACGCAAGGTCCCCCTGCTCAAGCCAGCGCATGTCCTGGCCCATCTGAAGTTTGCCAATGACCTGGACAAGAACTACAGGACATGTATGATCTCAGTAATTGCAAACAAAGATTTCTGTACCAAATATTAAGTTCAGATTTTCTGATGTATCAAATACTTATGTCATGTAGTAAAATTCAAATTAATTATTTAAAAATCATACAATGTGATTTTCTGGATTTTTGTTTTAGATTCCGTCTCCCAAAGTTGAAGTGTAACTATGATAAAAATTACAGACCTCTACATGCTTTGTAAGTAGGAAAACTTGGAAAAGCAGCAGTGTATCAAATACTTGTTCTCCCCACTGTACATTCTATATTATAAATGGCGATTAGAATCCTAAATGCTGATTGGTTGAAACATGTATTCCATGGATATGGCATTAAATAACATTTGAGTCTTCTAAATGCAAATGCAGTTTGCAATATTAATAAGGCATTTGAGGTTTGTGCTATATGTAGGCAATAATGAACAAGAGTGATGTGTCCAAAATGCCATAAGGGTTACAATCCAGGCATTTCACAATGGGCCAAATACCATTGCCCCATCTGGCCTTATTACTTAAATATAACAATAGTTACTGTACATTGTAACTATAGAATCAGTTGATATTATTCCCTTGTTTGGATCATGGACACTCATTTTGTTGTTTACCGTCCTCACCTGTTTCCCTAATCACTGTTTCTATTTAAGTTCATTATTTTCCAGTGTATTCTGTCGGGACTTTGTTTGGCATATGCCTTTTGTTTCAATTGTTCTGTCCTGGCTTGTTTTGTGTTGATTTTTTGTTATTATTCAAGTTCTGTAATTAAATGTCCTCCATTCTCTCTGTGCTTGTTGTGTGCATGCCTCATCAACCCTAACCCTAACCCTAGGTATATATCCCAAACAATATATTTTTTAACACCAGAGAGCAAATAGAAGACATGGAAAACTATATAATGTACACAAATGTGAAGCAATAAAGGACTTGGCTGGAGTTTTAGTTAGTATCAACGATAGTTGCTGTCTTTTTCCATTTTGTGTCAAACCTTTGGTTGGAGGGTGGGTTAATGATGCAAGGCTGAGCTACAGAATGTCAATTACATGCCTGTACCATCCTCTGGGTCATTAGCGTGGGGAGCCGTCAGAGGGCCAAGCACATCCCAAATGGTTTTCTGTTCCCTATTTAGCATTATGTAAGGGATCTGTGTCATTTTGGGACCAAACTTATTCTACACCACCACTCTCCTGCTGCCGGGATTTTAATCATGACCTATCATATACAGCCATGGTATTAAATATAGTCATATAGGACATTTACTGAATGTCCTTGCTGCTAATTATGATTTACATAAAATGTGTTCTGTCCTTTGACATGATCTCAGTGAAGATTCTCTATGAAGGCCTCATTATTTTCAAAAACCTCAGCGAGGTCGATCACCTCACCTTTTAATATTAGAGTGAAAAGGTATATTTTCAATTCATTTAAAGCTATAAACCTAAGTTATTATGTTTTTTGTTTTACTTATACGCTTGGTTAAGATGAACAGTCAGGATTTAACATGCAAAATTAAGGGTTGATTATATCAGCAAGGAAAATTCACCTCACTCAGCAATCTATGTTGCAGTATAACTTTACTTATCGCTCTCAATAAAAAAAAAAAAACAGACAATATGTTTGCTATTACCAGTGCATAGAAAATGTTTATACAGACTAAACAATCAGGGAAAACTGTATAATTATGACTGAAAAATAAAAGAATCATCAGAATTTGTATACCAACCTGTTTATGAAAGTGCAATGTCTGATCAATCCTACCTTGTCAATTGAACATCCATTGTTTATTTTATATTGATTTAAGTATGTTACCAACAAGTTGGTATTCTTTTATATAATCCATTCCAGTTCTGTTAAATATTCAAAAAGGGTAGTGATGAGATATTTATAATAATTTAAAATATTTTGTAATTATCAATGATAAACAGAAATTATTCTAAAGCAAAATATGGAGTATATCAACAACAAAATGTTCTTTGTATCATGTACGGTTCATGGATTACAGGGCCTTACAGAAGGGTAGTATAGATTGAAAAAGTCAATACATGTTAGAAACACCTTTGGCAGCTATTACATCAGTGAGTCTGCTTGGGAAAGTATCTAAAAGCATTGCACACATGGATTGTACAACATTCTTTCCATTATTATTGTCAAAACAAGGTGTTGAAAATCATGGCTAGACATATATTTTGAAGTCTTGCCATATATTTAAAAAACAGAAATTAGTCAAAACTGTTACTTGGATTCTCAGAAATGAAAGAAAAGCACAATTACTAATTTCAGTCATACTTTATTTTCAGTAACACAACAAATGTATTCTGCAATACACCATATATAACTCATAATGGATCATAGGTAAATTACCACAATTTGAGACAATATTGACGTTTTAAGTCAAGAAATAAACTGACAAAAATATAGTGGCTTTACATGGTTGCAATTGGCCAATCATTTTGATACCATGGACGTTAAGTCATTGCATTGACAGTTCTGTCCATAAATTTGATTGGCTCTATTTTTCTTTGCACATCCCTCAACTTCTTACCAAATCAGTGGCATGTGACTGGTCAATAATGGTTTCAATGACAGATTCTAGCTATACACACACCACTTCAACCAGGAAGTCACGTGGTTCAATGTGTGTGAGGGCATTCACCAGATTTTCAGTGTGTTTATTAAAATGAACAATGGGGTTTTAGTCTCACAATTGTACATTTAATTATTGTATTTGGTGCAGTATTTTGCAAGTATACTGGACTTGACTATACTGGACACCATCTGTGCCATCAGATAAATAGGAATCACTGCTGCTGTGCATCTTATGGTAGTGGGGAAACCAAACACACTATATACATTGGGACCCAGATAGAACCACAAGTCTTACAAAAGAGACAAAATGTATCCTATTTACACTTTGCAGTCAATTTTACATAGCCTATATGTTGCACCAAAAATGGCAGAGGAAAGTAAAAAGAATCCTAAACGTAAAACCATTAGTTCTTGCTTTGACATTATGGACTTTATTGTGTTGATAAATGGCAAAAGCTGACCCCTCGTTGTAACAATAAAATGTGAAAAATTCCAAAGGGGATTACTTTTGAGTGCTTTGAGAGAAGGCTTAAGGTCAGTGGGACCTAACGCCAGTCCTGGAGAGACCCCAACAGCAGACCGTGTTGATTTAGACCCAGACAACTCCCCTCATTCAACTCATTGAAGGCATGGAGTTCAGCTGACTACGTGACTCAGATGAGCTTGTCTGGTGCAACTACAACTATGTGTGCAACTGGGGGTACCTCAGGACCAGGGAAACACTGATAAAGGGAAGAGAATTATATTTGGGACACACCTGTGAAGAAGGGCAAAGGAGAACATTTAGGTATAAATGGTAAGGAGGCAGCCCATAATTGAGACAAAGATACCTGTCACCCCTTCCCATTGTATCCTTGCCTGGGGTAAGCTGGCCAGTGATACATGCAAGGCCTGCTACACCTCTTGTATAAATTACCTTACCTAGGGCACGCAGCACACTTCCATTGGTTGTAACAACATTATTTAGGTCAAAGTGGGTGCAGGCAGACTGAGGCAAATCCTCTGGCTGCTGGTGTTCTAAATAACAAGCCTGTTCTAAGCACTGACACAACATAACAGCCCGGAGCCAGTACTACAATATTCATTGTTCTGACCCCCTCTGCTCAGCTTGCCCAAACCCAGTCAGATGTACAATTATATAAACGCTTTCCTGAAAATGTTCCTAATTATTTTCTCTAATACTTTACTTACAAATTTTCATGAACAAATAATTCAAACTGTGGGTGCGGATAGTGCCTGCAGAGGCTCTATGTTGTGTATTGAACTCTTGGGAATATAGAAAAACAATGCAAGATAGATTGTAGAATACGCTTTTAAGATCCAAGACCAAAAATATAAGGCAGTCTATGCAGTGTGAAACAATGTGCGTAGGCAGACTGGGACAAGAATTCATCCCTGGCATTTTATCCACACCTGTCCCTAATTCCCCCACCTGCTTGGTGTGTAATTCCAATTGCATACAGTGTAAAAAATCCCAAAATCTTTTCGACTGTTCCTGGCCTCTCAAACAAAAGTTGCAGATCTTTCTTCTGAATCTTTGGTCTATAAGCTACATAAGCTTTTGCTTTTGCTTATGTAGTATTTCTCTAGCAAAATAATGTTTGACTTGTTTTGATGGGCAACATCTGTGCCATTAGATAAATAATAATAATTTAAGAAGTAAATATCATGGTACTGGGGAACCCAAACACTATACAGACTGTTTACAAGTTTTACCTGAGAGACAAAAATGATCCTATTCACACTTCATAGTCTGTTTTGAGATTAGAATACAAGCTATTTCATATCAGTAACTCTTAATATTCTAATATAGGTTTTTTATTAGCAGGCTCTCCCTGAAAGAAGCCATTGCATGCTCAAGGAAACACCTACAGTAGCCAAGGAGAAAGTGAAAATAAACATGAAACATACCCAAGGTGCACCAGTGGTCTAAGGGCTTGTTTAAATAACAATACATTTTCCCAGACATATCAAAGAAGTCTGAAGACAGTATATTATTAGTTTGTTTACAGATACCGATACCTCGATAAGCCACGTCCTGAGGTAGCGTGCGACACATTTCTGATTGAGCGGCGCTGGAGGTCTGCAAGTGCGACGACAATTGCGTCGGTACTGCATCCAGTATCTGTGCTGTGCGCATGCACATCACCCAATTTATCCCTTGATTGACGCCCACAATCCTGCGTGGTACGTCTCAAACATACTGGTGTAAATTAATGTGCTATGGAAGAGATTATGCAAACTAAGATGATTCTTGCTTGCGTTTTTGTCTCTCTCTCGTAATGTAAATTAGCCCTGAGTCGCTGTTTCCAGGGTACTGTGGTAGCATGAGTTCAGTAGCATGCACAACTTTGCAGAATGTACATATACATAACTGCACAAAATCGAATAATAACATGGAAATTACAGTATGCTACTTTCAAACAACAATAATGTAATACAATTGAAATGACCCAATAACTAGAAATGGCATGGTAGCCTAGTTCTGGTTCTAATCCCAGAGCCAACAAGGTGAAAAACATGTTCTGTCCCTGGGCAAGACATTTTATCCTAATTCTTATAGGCTGTTGCTGTAAATAGCAATATGTTCTTAGCATATGTACACAGTAAAAAAATGTCAAAAAAATAATGCACAGAATGTGATCCATACCTGAGCAGAATCAAGAACACCACTGGAGATAAATCTTTACACTTTAATTATACCTCTGCTCTGGCCATTTTGTTTTCCATCTTGTTGTGCTGTCTGTCTCAGCATCTTCTCTGCTGAGACAGATTTCTTTTGTTCTCTGTCTGTCTGCTTCAGCCTTATACTCTACAAAATGCTAACCATATAATATCAAGCCAACCATTTAGGCAATATTAATACTTAGTGCCCGTCATAGAGTTCACCAGAATCAACATCTACTCTAAGTATGGATAACTGTTACACAGTCCCACATTTACATTTAACCCAAGTGTCATTGGTTTCACTTTTACAGTTGGTGGCACCAGCTCATCATCCAATCAAGAAATTAATATTGCTTTACTTAGCAATGTATTAAAGACTACTCAGGTATTCCAGAAATGTTTTAATCACAGTACGCCAATGCAGGAATCAAGGAATCAAGACATTCTACGCAACATAATCCAGTAATTCTCATTAATTTTGGGTTGCCATGCGACTGTAGTTACCCTAGAGTTTCCAGAAATCAATTTCTTTCAATTGTGATTATTTACATGAATCTTTATGCACAGTAATATCATAGGCTAATTCCATTTGTTTACCATGAGGAAGTGGTCACCCAAAACACATGATAAATAGGTAGTCTCATACCAAACATCCAAGATTTCAACAAACTTCGTTGGTCTGAGGTTGGCTGATTTAAAAAGAATTGCTACGAGCCTGCTAGCAACAAGTGACAACAATCCTATGCTCATTTGAAACATTGCTTGTTAATCAGGCACATACACACTGGAGGAGAACACATTCCCAAGCAAACAACCATGAAAGAGCTTGTGTGAGACCAACCTACTACAGGGAGTCGCTAAAGCACAAAAACATCAAGACAGTGCAGTGCAACATCTCCCCCTTCCACCCCCGGGTGGTGCCGAGA
Organism: Esox niger; assembly: GCA_016801105.1. NCBI lineage: Eukaryota > Metazoa > Chordata > Actinopteri > Esociformes > Esocidae > Esox > Esox niger. The sequence goes on from JACXGJ010007608.1 coordinate 19,376, forward strand.
CCATTTGCACAGCCCTTTGTAGGACCCGCTGGCAATGTCGGTATGTTGGAATTGGATTTTATGAAGTTCCACAGTCAGAACAGAGTGGATTGTTCATTACAGCAGCAGGTTCCAGCAAAACAGACAAATGGGCTGGCCACATGCTTTCATTACAGGAATTATACACATTTTTATGGTTGACAAAATCCAGATTTTATGTGCAAAAGAAGAGGACGTTTTAAGTGAGGTGACAATGTTGCTTAGTTGGAAGCTGTTGTATGCCTGGAACCCTAAAACGATGAGTCAGTCTACTTACAGCCCTCTCTAAATTCTATAATTGCATCATGAGCATCCTGACCGGCTGCATTACAGCACGGTTTGTGAACAGCTCTGCACATGGCTACGACGCCCTCAAAGCGGGTGGTGAAGAAAGCCCTACGCATCACTGCTGTCGTGCCCCCGCCCATCTGGGGACATCTATCTGAAACAATGCGTGAAGAAAGCGTGGAGCGTCATCAAGGCCGATTGCTGTTCCATCAGCTACAGTCGTTCATCAACCGGACACACAGGCACCACCCAAAATCCCATCTTAACACCCACCATCCCATCTACACACACACACACATTCTGTACCTAACACACACACACACACACACAATATGTAGCTACCTATGTTAATATTCAACAAGTATTTCATATTTGTTTTTCTAGCATTGTTGTTGGGTGTGCCTCTGTATTCTGTCCATATGACAATTTGAATCTTTTCCAGAGAAGTGGCTGAGTGACAGTCTGATCCCCGTGTCTGTTTGGTGGAACATATCCTGAGCAGCGGGAGGTGTTTACAAAATAGGGCAGGCAGTTGTTATGTCCCAAATGACACCCTATTCTCTAAACAGTGCACTACTTTTGAACAGGGCCCATAGGAAGGGCGAACACAACAGCCTGCCTGAGGGGAATAACCCTTAGAACGCTAGAGAAAAAAACCCAATTACAGCTTGTAATAGCAGAGAAGACACATGGTCTGTGTCAGTCAGACAGGGGATAACGACAGGGTAAAAGAGCACATTAGACATCGGATGTATCGATTGGTGGATTCTGGATGGACACAGTGAAATGGGTGTGGATATGAGGCAATCAGGGGAAGAGTCATGGAAATGGCCTCCCTGCTGACCTGGAATCACTGTGAGTGTGTCGCCAAGGGCTTCCTATTGGATCCATTTGACTGTGAGCCCTGGTAAAAGGTAGAGCCCTCTGTATGTATGCATGGTGTGCCATTTGGGACATCTTTGAGCAATGCCCAGCTCCACACCTGAAGGCCTTTTCACAGTTCAGAGACACATAACTCAACAGTCGCATTCCAGACAGGCTCAGTGAAACAACGTTCCCCCCCAAAAAAGAGACACAGATAAAAAGATGGAAAGGATTATTAGGTGCCAAGGGAAAACAACCACTTTCTGGGAATATCTTTATGCAGTTATGACCACACTGCCCCAGGATGCTAATAACATGGATCCTGGAATGAAAACAAATTCTGTGTCTGAGGAACTGGCCCATAAAGCACAATGTTATATACATATGGTTAAAAGGGGTTTATCTTACCTCCCCTTTGTTCTCCTGTGTTTTCCTCTTCAGTTGGATGTTCCAGTTCTCAGCGTCCAGCTCAGCACAGTGGGCTATTGTCATAGCAACAGGGCTGGAGAGGTCCAGGCCTGGAGGGCCATATGTGACTTCTGGTCCTAGTAGGATATCACAGCTTTCCTCCGTCTGAACGCTGAAATGCACACATAAGCATCAGTTCCTTCTGAATCTATTAAATTAGGACAGAAAGTCTTTGTTTTTCCCCATAGAAGAATCCATTTAATGGCTTAGCTAGAACCCTACCTAGGTAACAACAGGCTTGCAAGTCACACTATGCCAAAGGAGGGGACAACACATTATATGCTTACACGACCTCAATGATCTAACCTTTAACAACGGTTTATAGAACTTTTATTTAACTATGTTTAACATTAATTTAATCATTGTGCACGCAAAATAAATAAAATCCCCCAGCAAAAGTGATATGTTATGGTTATAGTTATTACATTTATTAACATCACAGAACCCTTATTTCCAAAAATATTTCTTTGATGTTTTTACATTCAGGATGTTGAATGTAAAATGATAACACATTGCTGCAAAAATGAGCCTTAACTCCAAAAAGGGTTCTTTAGATAAAATGGTTTGTTGTGTCACACAGTGAGGGAAAAGGTATTTCATCCCCTGCTGATTATGTACATTTGCTCAGTGACAAAAAAAGTATCAGCCTATAATTTTACTGGTAGGTTTATTTGAACAGTGAGAGACACAATAACAAACATAAAATCCAGAAAAATGCATGTCAAAAATGTTATAAATTGATTTGCATTTTAATGAGGGAAAAAAGGATTTGATACAAGACCAACTTGGTGAGAAGGTGACATCAGTTCGTGCGATTATTCGCAAATAGAAGAAACAAAAGAACTGTCAATCACCCTCAGTCTGGGGATCCATGCAAGATCTCACATTGTGGAGTTGCAATGATCATGAAAACTAGCCAATCTCCAGACCATAATCCCATAGAAAATCTGTGGAGGGAGCTGAAGGTTTGAGTTGCCAAACATCAGCCTCAAAACCTTAATGACTTGGAGAAGATCTGCAAAGTTGAGTGAGACAAAATCCCTCCTAAGATGTGTGCAAACCTGGTGGCCAACTACAAGAAACATCTGACCTCTGTAATTGCCAACAATTTGGGGGATTTTTTTTCTTGTTATTCAGTATCTCACTGTTGAAATAAACCTACCATAAAAATTATAGACTGATAATTTATTTGTCAGTGGGCAAACGTGCAAAATCAGAAGGGGATCAAATTCTTTTTTCCCTAATTGTATTACTTCCAAGAACCATTTTATAATGTTTTTTCCTAACAATATTCTACAGGTAGGATAAGATAAAATGCAGTCAAATATTAAATTGGGTTTGTACATAAAAAAAAATCAAGGAACAACTACAAACCTTTTTCTAATATAGTTGTGACACAGTAAAATGTTAATATAAACAGAATGCAATAATGTGCAAATCATTTCAAATGTAATTGAAATGTAATTGAAAATAGTACAAAGACAACATATTAAATGTTGAAACTGAGAAATGCTATTGTTTTTTGAAAAATAAATGGTCACTTTGAAGTTGATTCCAGCAACATGGTTCAAATAAGCTGGGAGAGGGCCAACTAAAGACTGGAAAAGTTGTGTAATACTAAAAAAACCTGGTGGAACATCTCACAACTGATCAGGTTTATTGGCAACATGTCAGTAACGTGACTGGGTATTAAAGCATCCCAGGGAGGATGGGTCTTTCAGAAGTTAAAATGGGGAGGGGTTCACCACTCCGTGAAAGACACCGTGGGCAAATAGCACAAATATTTAAGAATATTTCTCAAAATAAAATTGCAAAGGGTTTTGGGATATGATCATATACAGTACATAATATAATTAAAGGATGAAGATAATCCAGAGAAATCTCTGTATAGAAGAGGAAAAGCCGAAAACCAATATTGGATGGCCGTGATCTTTGAGCTCCAGGCAGCACTGCATTAGGCACAGACACAATTCTGTAGTGGATGGGCTCAGGGACGCTTCTGAAAACCATTGTTTGTTAACACACTTGCTGCATCCACATATGGAAGTTATAACTCAATCATGCAAAGAAGAAACCATACATGAACAAGATCCAGAAACGCCGCCACCTTCTCTGGGTCCAAGCTCTTTTTAAATGGACTGAGGCGACATGAAAAACATGAATTTTTTAGCAAATGATCGACCCCGCGTCTTCTGAGTGACAGAGGAGAGGGACCATCCGGTTCGTTAACCATGTGCACAGTTCAAAAGCCACCATCGAGGTTGGTATGGGGGTGCATTAGTGCACATAGCATGGGTGCCTTGCACATCTGTGAGGGCACCATTAATGCTGAACCATATATACTGGTTTTGGAGCAACATATGCTGGCATCCAGACAACACATTTTTCAAGGAAGGCCTTGCTTATTTCAGCAAGACAACGCCAAACGACATTGTGCACGTATCACAATGGCACGGCTCCGTAGTACGAGTCTGGGTGCTAAAAATACGACACATGGTATGGGTGAGGGCACCATTATGTGCAAGTGAAATATACAAGTCACCCCTGCCTTGTGCACTAATGCACTCCCATACCATCATCGATGCTGGCTTTTGAACAAACCTGTATAAAAAGTAAATAAAAACATTGTGTTGTGGCGAATTTCGTTGTTCCATTGATTCTCCCACTATATGACTATACAGAGGTATTGTCCCAATTGCAGAGCGGGTAGAATTTAATTAACTAACGATCCAGGAGCAAGCAGAAGTCGACATCAATATTAACAAAGGAAATCCAGAAGATCAAAGTTTATTTATCAAATACACCAAATAAAACTGCTTCATCCTGCACAATGAAATTTGTGTGACATGTCACACGACATCTACATAGACATAATTAAGAAATATATAAAGCAAAAATATAGCAGTGAAAAATAGTAGCAATTTTGAAAAGCGAGGCAATGCAATCTACAGTATCTTCACATCACTTGTTGAGGTTAAACTTCACGCTCACCTTGATGAAATCACTACGCTGAAGAACAGAACCTGTATACAGTGGCTATAGGAAATCATTTGCTAGTGCCAGTAGGAATTCAGCCAATTCCGCTGGCTGTTTCGTCAATATACAGTTAAAAGTAATTGATGCAACCACAACAGATTAATGAATGAAGTTTGAAGTGTTTTGGAGTAGTTTTCTGCTTGCAATGCAGCTTTGCAATAGCAGTACTAAACGTGTCCATTCATGAATTTGGATGATGCCAATAATGCTAATTACGGGGACTGACTAATGATTGTTTGAAAAAAAATATGCTTTTTGGACAAACAATCCCTTTAAAATCTATATTGGCAAGTATTTTTCCAAAAACAAATTATATATAAACATTTCGTATGTTGTCTTTGTGTCGATTTTCTATTAAATATAGGGGTGAATGGTTTGCACATCACTGCATTCTGTTTTCATTTGCATTTTACACAGCATCACAACTTTTTTGGAAACAGGGTTGCATATTAACATTACACATTAAAATGTCACATTAAAATAATACAAAAACTACAAATGAAATCCTAATTCACTGACTTAATACATTCTTTATGTAAAGGCAGACCTATTTTAGATCATGTATGGTAAGGACTTGTGCGATAGCCTTTTAAAGGGATGTGTGTGCCAGGCGATTGGCCGCTCCATGACTTTGCATATTCATCAGCCTTGTGTTTATCATCTGCGAGTCATTATCTTAACTCTTCATCGATCCTTGTGGTGGTGCTGCATGAAATGAAAGCAATTAATGGAGAAGCACTAACGAGGGTAGTGGAATGTGCAAATTCACAGAGCAAAATGAAAAAGAGTGCAGTGTACAGGTGTTTTGTTCCCAGAATCCCTACTGCAAATAGACTTGTAAAGAATACAATTTCCCTTCAAAGGTGATGTGTTAAAACAGGCTGTCAGTACATGTGCATTATCTGCATGTTGTGTGGCTAGAAGTGTTAGGCAGTATGTCGGTGGGCGGTTGCAGTGGTTTGAAAAGGCCATGGAAGATCAAGGCGAGATGCCTTCACAAAGCTCTCTAAGCTCATATCAGTCATCACAGATCAGAGATTTGAGAGCAGTGCTTTGTCAAGATTTCCTTCCCTGAATAAAGAGTGATTTAGGCTATATCCAGATCCTCGAGTGAGTAAGGTGGAAAGTTCACGGCAATAAAATACTCTGTGCGCTTTAAAGACCCTAAACACCCTAAAGCATAAACAATGCCAGAACAAATGGTATGGCACAAACATTTGGTTAATTATTTTGGTTAGACTGCGGTAGTGTGGATTGCCTTTCATAGGTTAGGACCTTGTTGATTCACTTTTCAGAGTCATCATCTACCATATAAAGCACACACCCACACCCACACCCACACACCCACACACCCACACCCACACACACACACCCACACACCCACACACCCACACACACACACACACACACACACACACACACACACACACACACACACACACACACACACACACACACCCACACACACCCACACACACCCACACACACCAACACACACCTTTCCAAAAATGTTCAACATCTGAAAAAAAAAAATCTTCAATTGTTAAAACATTACATTTCATAATGTTAGTATTTCACTTACTTGTACAGTAGTTATAGTACAAACCAAGATTCTGAAAACTCTACCTAAAGGGCAAACTAATAAATGGCAATTCAATATCTGGTTGTAAATTCCTTACAGATGATTATTTCTGTTCATATTACCACCACCACATACACTCATTATTTACATTTCTATACAGATAAGCGCTAACTCCTGACTGTAAATCACCAGAGGATGTTCTTTCTTCTTTTGGGGTAACAGAAGGAGCATTCTGTAATCCTATACATCAGTATCGGATTGATAGGCCTGTTTTTGAAGCGTTTTCACACATTATACCATATACCACATGTTTAGATCACAGAATCATATTTTTAAGAGATATGTGGAGGTCTATATTTCACTGATTTATGCCTCATTTGTTGTGAGGCACAAATCTGGGGAAGTTTATAAAATAATACCATAGCATAAACAATTCCAAGGAGCACAGTGAGTTCCATCATTGTAAAATGGAAGACATTCTTAAAGCTGACCATTAGACCGAACCAACTAACTAACTAACTACCTAACTAACTAACATGGCAAGAGGGCCCTGGTCAGGGATGTGACTATGAACGCAGGTACCATTCTAACAGAGCTTCAGAGTTTATCTGCAGAGATAGGAGAAACTACCAGAAGGACAACCATCTCTGCCGCACTCCATCAATCAGGCTCCTAGACGTACGCCAGTCCGTTAGTAAAAGGTATATTACATGCGGCCTAAAGCTCAAGGAATAAGATTATCTGCTTTGATGAGACCAACATTTTAATATTATGCCTGAATGCCAAACACTACTTCTGGTGAAAAAGTACTACTCATCACCTTGCTAATACCATCTCAATAGTGAAGAGTGGTGGGAGCATTATGCTGTGGGGAAACTTCTGTTCCACATGAAATCTGATCAAGATGAATGGATCAAGATGCAAAGAGGGCCGAGCAAAAAAAGAACCTATCCAGAGTGCAGGCCATCCCTCAGACTGGCGCGAAGATCCATCTTTCAAGCTGACAACAACATAAAGTACACAACCAAGACAATACTGGAGTAGCTTCAGGACAAGTCTAAGAATGTACTTTAGTAGCTTGGCCAAAAGCCCATAATTTTAACACTGTGGGAAGACTTGAACATTACAGTCCATTGACAATTCCCATCCCATCCATTTTCCCATCGAGAGCTGGAAAGGATCTACAAGGAAGAATGGGAGAAACTATTAAAATTCAGGTGTACTAAGCTAGTAGAGGTATACCCAAGATGACATGAAGCTGTGATCACTGCCAAAGATGTTTCTATAAGGTACTGAATAAATGGTCTGAACAGTTACATACATGTATTTAACAGTAAATTGTCACACATTTCTAACAATGTGTTTTCACTCATTATAGGATTGTTTATGGGATAGCAATTTGTTTTAAATCAATTATAAATTAAGTCAATAACACAACCAATTGTGGTGAATGTGAAGGGGTCTAAATATTTTCCGAAAACTCTTCAGAGAAAAATACATAAAAAAAGGTGATGTGAGAGAATGGGATACCTGACGGGAGAACGGGTAGGGCACAATTATTTGCATCTGTTGCTGTTCTTGTGATTGCACCAATGCCCATATAAGCAGGTCAGGCGTGGGATGTTGGATAAGGTTTGGAAAGGAGGTCAAGAAAACCTGATGAGGAGACGGAGGAGAACACTGAGTGTGGAGGAAATCCCAGTTCGACGCTGTGGCAGTTTTGTGCTTGCAGCAACAATACCAAGGCTGGACAGGAGACGTGAGGTCACGACTGCCTTGTACTGAAAATTAACAGTAGCTCATCGGTGTATGTACATGCCTCCAGCCTCTCCTCGAAGTGTGGGTAGTGTCACAACATTTCATTCACAGCATTCTTTTTTTAGTTTATGAAGGTTGGTTGGAAACTTTATCCTTCAATGTTGCATCTTCAAACCATGCTTTGATTAAAACCACTTGAATTAGCTTTCCCTTGTTGTGTCTTGTTTCTTTTCCAAAACCCCACTTATGTTTTTGTACGTGTCTGTAACTACAACCTATCACAGTAGGTTAATTATTTGATTCTGTTAAATTTTATGACATAGCTATACAGCAGTCAACTTAACCAAATGTAAATCTTAAGTAAAAATACAAAGTTTACCTTTTCCTTGGTGGCAGTGCCTTTCACCTTTTTGAATCCCTTCTGAATCTACCTTCTTAGTGTCATCAAGCTATTCCAGATTGTGGGGATCAAAACTATCCTAATCACTAATTGTGTCTTGAAAAACACGAAAAGACCTACAATCCCCAATTAATGGATAGGTTTTTCCCCATAGATGAACTCCTGAATTACAAAATACTTAATCTTACCTAGAGGATGAGAATAAGATTTTTCAGTTTTACTATTTATTGATCTGATACCGATCAGATAACTTAAAAAAGTACGTCAGCCAGGCTGTTTTCAAATAGCAGCTCTGGATGGATTTGCATGGTCTGGCGAAAGCTCTGATTATTTGTCATCCAACAGCACAGAGCCTGATCACACATTCCACAATAAGAGTAGTTAAGCAAAGAGCAGATTACCTGAGCTTTAAGTAGCTGCCTACCACTTCTTACTGAGAGGAGTCTAGCAGCAGCAGAAGCACCTAAAAGCAGAAGTGTCTCTGGCTCTTATCCTGTCAAGTCCCAAATGGTACTCTATGCCCTTAGAAAGGGCACTACATCTGACCATGACCCATATCGTACTTGTCAAATATAGTACGCTATTTAGTAAATAGGATGCCATTTGGGACGTGCCCCTCTCTTTTTCAATTCTACTTGTCATCATCATGAAGGGTCCTGTACCTACGTACGGCTTGGCTGCCTTTCTGGCCCTAGATGAGGTGCATTATTCAAAGTGACTGATGACTCACTCTTCAGGGACTGGGGAGCCGTGCAAAGTGGCATATTGGGCCACAACGCCACAGAGAGAAAGAGAGAAGCGAGGCAATGTGGGGCTTAATAAATGCACACATTAACATGCTCCATTAGCTTTACCTTTTTTTGCATGTACTCTCCCACCTGCCTGTCCAGCTGGGTTTTTGTCATGTTTTTAAGGTAACGCATTGGCACATGTCTTGGGAGGAAAATGGGGATGCATCACATTGGTACCTAAGGGCAAAAGCTGTACATTACAGACTAGGATTGGTTGTGCATTTGATTTTTATATACCATATTTCTCTTCTCTGTTTTTCCCAAACCATCTTTCAGTATTTTATTTTATTTTTTTATTAAATAAAATGTTATTTACCATTGTACTAATTGTATTCACTAGCTTAGGACAAAAAGAGATGCTAAGACGTTTACATGTGGCAGTACTGTAAGACTTGCTGGAGTTCAGGAGAGCGGATACATCATTTCAATGGGACAGCCAGCATACAGGGCCCATGACTGCATTCCAAATGGCATCCCATTTAAAACACTAGTGTACATACTAGCATACAGAACAGGAGACTCCAACTTTGAAATATAAAGATCTGCAAAAAGCCTGACACAAACACATCAGAAATGTTTCAGCCTTGAGTAGTGTTTTGTTATTACTTTTTAGACCACCATCAATTCAGATTCTGTCTATACTAAGAAAGTTTGGTTGATTCTTCCCTAATAGGTTAAAGGTTTAATCTTACAAAACACAAAAAGCTTTCATCAAACAATTGGATGTCAAGGAAAAAATATCTCAAACCTAACCAAAACCAACCAATAGTCTTCAAAGGATTCCCTCAAAACCTTTGACAAAAGTTCAAAATAATAACCCAAGAAAATAAGCTTTGATGGAATTCTATTATGGTGTGGAGAAGTCTGTTGGCTGTGGATTGCTTGGTTTAGAGAGAAGAAAGGAAGCAATTCTCTGCTGGCTCCTCTGGCTGGCTAGGATAGACACTGAGTGACAGCTCTCATGATGACAAGTCCACAAACCTCAGTCAGGGAGAGATGTCTACAGAGTAAACAGACTCAGCCACATAGCGCTGATTCGGTCACAAAGAGTGGAAAAATCCAGCTCAAAAGGAAAGACGTGGAGGATGCGGCCAGTCTGGGCACTCCACTAACTTGTCAGCCCTGAAACCATCTGTACTTCAAGGTATATTTCAGGCACTTTTTAAATCGATCTTGAATTCATACACTCCGAATTATTTCACCCAGTATTAGAATGCTCTACGAAGACAATGAATATAGTTGTAATAATTGTACCCCATGAACACAAAACCGAGCCATTCAAAGTCCCTATCTTTGAGTTTTTCACTGCTTGCTTCCCTGACTTTGTTGAAATGGAAGGCTGTTAATCAATA
>JACXGJ010007609.1:0-29926 GCA_016801105.1 Esox niger
GCTTTGTCCTCATTAAAGAGACCTCCCAACACGTTGTGTTGTCGTCATATTTTGAAATGTATATACTAATATTTATATACATATTTATCACTAACCTTTTGTTCTCTTGCACTAATTTCCCTGTCTGCCCCCGGCATCATAGAGTGGTAAACCGTTTGAGCCACTCTCTATCACCTCTCACTACTATGGAATTGATATACAACTCACTGTCGATAGGTGGTGTTAAAGTGCTTTAAAGTGCATTACCACTGACAGTAATAAGGAATAGCCTAAATACTAGTACAGTGTGTCTTCATGAACATGACAGAGACGAAAATAAGTTGAGTGACTGAGAATTTCCAGCTCATTACCAAGTTGAGTGCATTCAACCAGCGATGGTAAAAAATTAAGAATTGCTTTCAAATAATAAACAGCTGTCCAATTACTGGTGTCCTAAGTTTTACTGAGCAAGGAATCAAGCCATTTCTATAGCTCGTTTGTCTCGACCAACCCAGTGATGACTAATGAGTGATGCAGGATTGTTGACTGTACTGTTTTTCCATTTCCAGTCAGTGCCAGTTTCCTAATAGTCAGACACACCCTGTGATAACAATGTTGAAAATTGCTAAGCTCCCAAAACTTGGCAAGTCATCGGCTGCCGTCTACCCTCTGTGCAAGGCATCTACCACACACGATGCCTTAGGAAAGCATAGAACATCAACAAATGCTACAGCCACCCAGGCTATGGTCTGTTCACAGTGCTGCCGTCTGGTAGATGCTACTGGAGCACTTCCAGAATCACCAACAGATTTTTCCCTCAGGCCATAAGGCTCCTCAACAAGCAACACTGACCTATGATCATACTGATCACACATGAACATTCTAGATGCTGTGTTGTCTTTCCATGTACATTCAATGTACATTCGAAAATTCCATTGTACGCACCATTCATGGGCATATTGCACTCTTAGTGTATCTATAAAAGTCAATTATCTTACCCATGTTCATCATATTTCCAATCCTACTCTTTTTAATTGCTGCTAGTCAGAAGGTCGGGGTGGGGATTTTAATACGCATAGTAATCTTTGGGGAGGTGTACGGACAGACAGTAATGGACAAGTGGTTGAGGAGCTCATGGACGGAAGACAGTTGGTGTGTCTGAATGACGGGAGAGGGACGAGAGTAGATACGCATACGGGAACGGAATCTGTGTTGGACCTGACTTTGGTGGATCGTGATTTGGTGGGATTATGTGAGTGGGAGGTTGAGGGTGGAACAGCGATGGTTAGTGATCTTTTCCCGACAGTGTGCACAGTGCCAACGGGGCAGAGGGAGATGGGGATCCCCTGGAAGGGTTAGGGAGGTGGGGGTTCAGTAACGCGGATTGGGATTAAATTCAACCAGTGAGTGAGCGGGGGGAGGAGAGATGGTGAGGAGGGTCGTGGACAGTCTGAATGCGGGGGTGAGCTCAGCCTTAATTGGGGCCGCTAAAGTGGTGGTGCCAAAAAGCAAGGGGCGAGAGAGGAGGACGGTCGAGCGGCGATAAGGAGTAGAAATAAAGCCTTTAGACTGGTGAGGGTCATCATTTTAAATACAATGATACTCCGATTAAATACAAACAAGCCCAGGCAGTAGTGAGGTGGACAATCAGAAGGGCAAAAAGAGAATGTTGGAGCGAGTTCTGTCAAAGCATTGGTGGGGCTACGTCGGTAGGTGTAGGTGTGGCGAATGATTTAGTGGATGAATGGGGTTCAAAGAGAGTGGGATTACCCGCTCTTGGTTAATGGGGAGGAACAGGCGTTGACGGACGTGGAGAAGGCGGAGATGTTAGTAGAAGCGTTTGTCAGGGTCCATAGTTCTGATAATCTGTCAGAGGATGGTTGTAGGGGATGGGAGAGTACGATGGAGCAGCTCCATCGAGATGCACTGAGGGCTCCCTTCACCGTTGGGCAACTGAGGAGGGCGATAAATAAGACTGGGCTGACATCACCTGGACAGGATGAGGTGTGTTATCTGATGTTACGGCGATTGACAGATGAAGGACTTGGGAGAGTATTAGATTTATATAACAGGGTGGGCAGGAGGGGACGCTGCCTAGTATTTGGAAAGAAGCAGTGATAGTACCTATACGAAAACCAGGGCAAGACCCTTCCTGGCCGACAAACCAAAAGCTTCGACGTCGCATTTATGGAAAGTTATGGAAAGTGTGATTGTAGAGGCGCTTACTTATTTTCTGGAAAGTAAGGGGTTGGAAGGAGGGAGGGGGCCATTTTCACTAGGCTTCAAATAGGGCACTAGATTAAATGGGTCTTTGTAGAGAACAGCAAGCATCCAACAGGGTAGTGTGAACATTGTTTTGTGACGTTGAAGAGACAGCAGAGCATGTGTTGATGGAGTGTGGGCAGTATGAGAGGGAGAGCACGAGTTTGAGGGACAGTTTGAGGGAGTGTGGTATTCAGAACTTTTGTATGGAGAACATGCTTCGTAGTATAGGAGGTGATGCTGGTTTTAGGTCATTGTTAGTTTATTTCAGGGGTTGGTTGGTAGGTAGGATATGAGTTTGCCCTGTCCCACACTCCAGTAGGGGCAGTAATGCGCCACAAATGCTGGATGCCAACCACCGTTATAAAACAAAGAACAAGAAGTGTGGGGAAACTGATCCTCTGTGTGTGATGAAATCTTTATCAAATATTGTATGTAGTGCCAGTCTAGCGACTTCGCCCGAATCGAAACTTAAAAGACATTGGACATTTGGTCATTGGACCTTGAGGGAGATAAAAGGACACTTGAGCGTTTTATAGGAGGAATTAGTCCATTCTATCACACGTTGCTTTGCTGGATTTGAGTGTCCGAGGATCATCCAATTTCAAGAACTTCAAGTAGTTATATTAATATGGGTGAGCTTTATTTATCTGTTACTCATATTTGTAGAAATTCCTGTAGAAGCCTAAATTGTCATTGTCATTGTTAGCAGCAGTAGTCCTTCTTGAGAGCTATTTTGAGAGCTATAACTGAATTGCCAATATGTGCACTTCTGTTCATATTTGTACCCCGAAACATTGTAGGCATGTTAAATGACTGAACAGTAATGTAATGATAATCATAGGCATTTTGGTCATTGAGAACACCAACCCTGTAATACAGGTGATTGCTTTTAGTTAAAAGGATGTGATGAATCAGAAATTGTGTAGGATAAGTATTGTCACCCCAAAATATAGTTTGATTATACATACAGTTTGTATACCAATTGCTGTAAAATAGCCCTGAAATATTTGTAAAAAGGCCATGGCATTTTTGTGAGGTTTACTATTACCAGTACTTATTACCTTCAGCTGTACTGATTTCAGTTTCTGTCTGTAGTTTGACAATATTGTCTGCATGTAATGTTGCCCTATTTTAAGTAAATCTTAATGGAATTATTCCTCTAAAACTGGATGTTTAGATCATCCTCAAATTCTTTGTTTTAGACAATGGCATCCACTTTACCAAAATACATTTGATCATAAAATAGCTGTCATAGTATTGTGATTCCTCTTCCTATGCTCTGTGTTGCATATAACATTCCTATGTTATATTTGCGTGGATGTGGTGTGGGTTCTGTGTTAGAGGTTGCAAAGGATACTTTTCCATTATCACAATGTGAATGGAAAGTAAACAAAAGTATTGTTCTTCTTGGCTGTCATTTAGCTTCTCATTATGGAAACATTATGAAGGTTGCAACAAGTGGTGCTTCCTGGGTGACAGCAAAGGTGGACTGTAAACATTTTAATGGTTTGTTTTCAGTATATTCCCTCACACACATTCAACACAATTATTAAATTATAATTCAATTTATTGAGAGCAAAGAAAAAACAGCAATAATTTTGGGTTTTATTTGCTGCTCTGCAAAAGGGGTGCTTGCCTCTCACAAAATGGCAGAGAAAGACCTGCCTGCCATGAAGAATTACAGAAAAATCATCAAGAAGGTTGCGAAGATGAATAAATTGGAGGCAGCTCTCATCTGTGGGATCATATCCAGAGTGTCCCGGGCTGGGACAGGACTGGATCAGCATGGCAGGGCAAACAATGGCATAGCCTTTGGACTTATGCAGGTAATAAAGGGATGTAGTCTAAAACCCTTATCTTATACAAAAATAAAAACAAATTACACATATAATGTGCATGATCATGACTGAGTACACAAAATCTAAAATGAAGTATGAATTTGTGACATTTAAATAGAATGCTTTGTTGACCAGGGGAAACATTTTATAATTATTTGTTGTAGGAAGCCAATGAAGGTCAGCTGGGATGCAGGTGACGAGGGAAATGTCATTTGTTTGTATCAGGAACTTTGCCGTGCTGTTTTGAATGAGCTGAGCTGTAATTAAATGCTTTTGCAGACAGGCAATTTCTGTTTACCCAAATCAAATTGGGCCAAATTCATTCATGGACAAGCATTTCTGCACCAGAAACAATTTGAGAGATTGAGTCAATATGTGTTCATCAGGTGAAATAATGATGTTTTACATTACAAGAGCGATGACTTGCACACCAGTATTGATTAAAGCCGAGAATATGGGAATAAGCTTCTCTTATTTTTCAGAATTTAAATTCTCGTTTTATCACATTTACTGAGTTAATGGCATTTTACTATACAATCTAAGCTGGGTACATACATTTTTATAAAATCAGATTGATACCACCCCAGCTCCAAAGGGGGCTGGCCATATCCCAAAGGGTGAATGGAATAGTAAGGAACATCTCCAACAAGCCACTGAGATTCTTATCGAGTCCATCAAAAGGATCCAGGAGAGATTCCCTTCATGGACCAAAGAGCAGCAACTTAAAGGTAATGATCACAATTGTTTTTGCTTGGCGCTTGATGTAAGTATTGAATGTACCCTTTTCAATTAGATACTGTGACCACATTGTTCTGCCAGGGGGAATAGCGGCCTACAATACGGGAGAAGACTGTGTAGAGTCATATGATGCCGTGGATGCTAACACCTCTGGGATGGACTTCTCCAACGATGTTGTGGCCAGATCTCAATGGTTCTACAACAGTGGTTTTTGTAAAAAAAGTAAATAACCATATACTTTATGAAAAACAAATACGCACATACATAGTAAAAATGAAAAATGCACAAGTAATGATTACATTGTGTGGTTTAACTTCAGTGTCATGCCAGATTTTTTTGTTGAAACTATCATCAGTCTTATAGGATTTATGCCAAATATTCAAGCTCAACCTGTTTTTGTTAAACTGTTGATATTGCATTGCACTTTTAGGTAAAACATATTTTTTCCTCTGTATTTAGGTAATGTTGGCCTTATTGTTGCGACAACGGCAGTGGCAGCAGGTATATTGATCCTTTCAGCATTTATATTGAGCAGGTTTACCTGCATGTTTGTAATAGACACAGTACGGCATTAGTCATGTAAACACCTTCCGTCTTAATCATCATAATGGTCATGATCAAGTGACCATTATGTAACAGATTTAAAAGCAATGTCTGAGTGGAGTTCCAATACTTGGTTTTCAGGAGGAGACAAGCTAGACAGTTGACAGTATCCCTAAAATACAATGGTTTTAGTTCATAGGGATACTGGAAAAAAAGGTTTTCTCAAAATGTTGCACCATTTCATCTACCAGTGAATGACAAAATGAAAACTAACTAAGAGTTCAATCCCCTTGTTTGGTTTTTGGAGCTGTAATTTGTGACATAGACGTGTATAAGATTTATTCAAAATATAGATCTTTCTAAAAGATAGAAAACATGAATATTTTTTTTTTATAAATGACCTTTTCTTTAATGATACATAATAAAAATAGAAAGAATCGAAAACAGATATGTAGATCAAAAGTGAAGTATTATTTGACTGTCAAACTCACACTCAACATTTTGCCTCACAGTCGGTACGGTTGTCCTGGCCCCAGTTGCCCTGACAGTGATCGGATTTGGTGCCGGTGGTATTGTATCTGGATCAATAGCAGCAAGCATGATGTCTGCCGCAGCCGTGGCCAATGGAGGCGGCGTGGCAGTTGGTAGCCTTGTTGCCATACTACAGTCAGCCGGTAATGATTAACAGAAACTACCGTGAGACATATGCCTCAGGGCATTAGAGTATTGTATTGAACCGTTTATAGCTAAGATTAGCACTGGGACAGTAACGGTTATGAGCTTATGATATTAAATCCTGAATGTGTGAGACATTGAGAGACATTGTGTTGTCTACTTCCAGGTGCCGTAGGGCTGTCAGGAACGGCCACAGCGGTTGTGGGGAGTGTGGGAGCGGCCGTTGGAGGAGCTCTGGGAACAACTGTGGGATGGCTGAGAAATAAGTTTTCTTAAATGTTCCTTAGACCTCTTGTCATAGCAATACACTTGTGATCCTATGTATTACTTAATATTCCATACTACGGTGTTGTTTGACTGATTAAAAAGTATTCACATCTCAAAATTAAACCAAGATATTGTCCAGATGTCAAAGATGTTTACTACATTAGGTTAAAAACTAAAAGACACAGATACGTTAAAAGTAGAGTTATTCTCTTTCTCTTGTGTGTAAGAATTGTTGTGTATATTAGTCATTGAACTATTTAATTCAAAATGTGTTATTTTCAGATCTTTTGTAGTTTAATTATTATTCATTATTATTACTCCATGATTATGGGATTATATCCTTTTGGGTTTTTGACAAATTCAGCCCTGGCATCAAACGGAGCCCTGGCATCACGTTTCGAGTGACCTATAAATTGGAGACACTGATTAGCCAGAACATTCTGACCACCTGCCTATTATGCTGTTGGACCTCTGTGTGACATAAAAAAACATTGACCCGCCCAAGCAAGGAGTCTTCAAGACCCCCGAAGGTGTCCTGTGGGTTCTGGCACCAAGACATTAGCAGCAGATCCTGGAGATCCTGTGAGCTGCGAGGAGGAGCCGTTGTTCAAGATGCTCAATCGGATTGAGAGCTGTGGAATTTGGAGGCCATAGCAACCCCTTTAACTCTTCCTCATGTAACATAAAAGTCTAGAAAAGGGGAGGACTGACTTCTTTCCGAATGCATGCTTTGTGGAAGCCTGAGTACCGGTCTAGTGTCACGGGACCATATTAAAATATAAAACAATAAACAAGCTCCTATAATTTTAATGCACCAGCTGAATTAATCAGACATATCCATAGATGCTGTGTATAGTGTAAACTGAATGGTTTTGGCGGGTTGTCATTGATTATTCTCATTATGACTATTCAACAGACCTGGAGTTCTAGTTGTTTTTATTTGACCTAAAGCTCATCTGCTAATAACCAATGATCAGTGGTGTAATAATTGAATGACTGTAGTTTATTCATGAAAACGTTATTGTTTTGCCAGAGATTGTTTTTTAAATATATTTCATTTACTGTTTAAACACACGCCCTTCCTTGAGAGAAGGAAACGACTCAAACTTGAGCCTAATAAGATGTAAAGTTTCATAGCATTCTAACAGTAAAGCTCCCCCCCATTTTATAGTGCTTTTAGCATAAGGCATTCCCTGTCTGGCCCACTCAATCAGGTTGGCTTTTCACCTGTTTATTTTTACAATCAAATCTATAGATATGATTTGTTGTTTGTATTGTTTTTTAACAAATCAAAAATTGTGAAAATGGCAAGGAGGTACATCTAATCGAATTGGTTGCATCAGATCCAATATTTAGATTCAATGTGGTTAGGCTGTCGGATGGATACATCCCTTTTCCCTACTGTATAATTTCTGCCCATTATAATGCCCTGTTTTTGGTTTCTATAATCTTGTTCTCTCCGTTCATACTTTCCTCTCAGAATATGTGGCCTATAAGTAACTTATACATGTTGATTATTTGTTTCATCTGTCTTTGGTCATGGTCGTACACATTAAGGCTGTGTGTTGTCAGTGGTCATATTGTAAGCTATTGCTGCGCTGCCCTCCCTATGGTCTTTGCATGATAAAAAAGCATTTTTTCTTAAGGGATTGTTTTTAGTTTTGGTCACGTTTAAACTAAATAAGTCTGGGAGTTTTGCTGTATTTAGTTTTTGGGCCCAGACGCTTTTACTCATGCCCAGCCAAACAACAATTTCTGCCAATGCCACTGGTCATCATAATATTAAAAACAAAGCATCACCCATAGACACTGTTTCCACTATTTAATATGTTACAGAAGGTCAGTGTTACAGTGTGACTGACATTTAAAGGTCTGTTTTCCACAATAACAAGTCAAATTTGGCATTAAATATGGCACACCTGTTACTGAGAAAAGAAAGCATTACCCTGTGTATGATTATATATATATATATATAAACAATTTTATATTCCCATACAATACAAGTGGACCTGACTAAGGTATGCAAAGAGCTTTACCATTTTCCTTCATTGCAGGCAATCTTGCAGATATATGGCCACCAACAAAATATGTTGTGAGACAACAGAATCTCCATCATGATTTCACATTAAATGAGTATAGCGGCTGATTTGACATCAGATGATTATAGCGGCTGCTACAGAGGTGAGCCATCCCACTGCCCCTCCAACACCGGCCACTGCAGCTGTGGTAGAGCCAGCCAATCCAGCTGCCCCTAAACGGAGGCAACATACATTCGTTACTGTGGCATCCAAAAAACAATCTACAGTCTATCAGTCCCTAAGTAAGAGCCCTTTAGTGTTGCAACGTTGAATGTGAGGAAATTAGGACGTAGAGAAAGCAGTTTAACGTAACGTTTGGGATTACAACGAGATGGAAAGTTTTCAAACACTCAAGAGTGTTTGAGTTAAAACACATGGGTGGGGATGGGACTGTCAGTACCTGCAGACTGCAAAACGGCAACTGTGCTTCCAGCCAACACGCCGCCGCCACTTGCAGTGGCTGCAGATGCCATCATGCTGGCCGCAATGGAGTTGGCTGCAATGCCGGCTGCGGTAAAGCCGACCGCTCCTAAGACTACCGGAGTCAAAGCCACAGCTCCCCCTAGTGGATAGAAATACACTGCAATTGTAGCTGTCTAATGTTAGCAAGTTGTATTGAAGTTTAAAGGGGAATAGTTCATAAATCGCTTGAAGCAATTATTGGACTGTCTGTGGACTCTCTCACTCAGGCAAAGCGGGGTCAATATAGCGGGAGTAAGGTGTGTTATGGAAACGTCTATTCTTGTGCACTATATGTGCTTGCATTCTTAGTTGTTACACACACGTCTACCTCAGGTCCTCATCGCTGCATCTCGGGGGCACATGCTCCCCTAATTCCTCACTCCATTTGCCTTGTTTGCACATCTTGCATGTTATTTTGAAATTGCCATCTGTACCCGAACAACTATTATCCCACTTGTAACATGCACTATACTGTAACATTTCTGCCCTCCTCTGTTTGCCTTAGTGCACACTCAGTATTGCCATTTGTGCTGCATTTGCCTTCATTGCACATTTACACATTCCACTGGGAATACCTGTGGAATGTAACCAGTCATCTGGTTATATGACTCCTCCCCACTAATGTAATTTGATGGTGAAAAAAAGATGATCTACATGAAAAACACAATCGATTGTGGTCTTATACTGGGCTGCGTGAAAGTATGTGAACCCCTTTCATAGGCAATAATAGGTTTTATATACGAAATATAAAACATTTGCGCAAAAATAAGTGAATAAGTGAATTAGCAGTGGTTAAATCTAGGCTAAAACTCAGTTGAAAATGCAAACAGATTTTGCACATTTTATTTTGTATAGGGGTATGCAATTCTATCTATCTATCAGAGATAGAGGCTCTCACTATTTATAAACACAACTATATAACTACTGGTTGAAATGTTGTCTTTAATGAGGTGTATATATGAAAGTAAATGACATAAGTAATATATTGTCAGTCATGGATGTATATAGGCTCTATACCTCTCAAGCTTCCCAGTGGCGGAGTTCTAACCCCAGAGGCATATTTTGAGTCAAAGGTTGTCGATACAATTCATCATCCTCATTGCATGACCTAATCAATTGCCTTATTCTTAAATGGGAACAGCTGTCACATGATCACCCCATTGACATAAACAAATTGAAAAACAACACTTTGTCTTAACCTTATACTCTATAATTCTTGCTTTCACTTTATTCTTTTAAAGGAACTCGAAGATAAATGAACCAACAAAATTACTCTTTGCCCAAGTAAACAAAGTGCTATACTTAAAGTGTATTATTTTGGAACCACATATGATGTTTGTATTTTAAAACAATGTAAAAAAAAAAAAACGTATGCTCTGCTTTGGTGGTACCGAGGAATCATTATTAACAATACAAATTCTCACCTGCTCCTATCCCGATCGCGGCATACGTTACTGTTAATGAACAGAAAACATGATTAGTCTACATGAAACATTATTTTGATTAAAGCCCATTAATAGCTTACATTCGGCAGGTATAAATAGATTTGACTTACGGAGTCCCATGGTTCCCTCAGTAAAAGGCAATCCCTCAAAAAAGAATTCAGACGACGTTTAAATAGTTTTCCAGGAAGGTGAAGTTGGTTTCATAAAAAGACATTCGCTGTAAACATACACCCATCAACCATAACATTATGACCGTCTGCCTAATATTAGGTATGTCCCACTTTTACCATCAAAACAGCCTTAACCCGTCAAGGCATGGACTGCGCTAGACCTCTGAAGGTGTGCTGTGGTATCTGGCTCCAAGACGTTAGCAGCAGATCCTTTAAGTCCTGTAAGTTGCGAGGTGGGGCCTCCATGGATCTGACCTGTTTGTCCAGCACATCCCAGAGATGCTCAATTGGATTGAGTTCTGGGTAATTTGGAGGCCAAGCCAACACCTTGAACTCATTGTTGTGTTCCTCAAAACATTCCTGAATTTTTGCTGAAAGATGCCAACGCCATTAGGGAATCCCGTTGACATGAAAGGGTGCACATGGTTTGCAGCAATGCTCAAGAAGGTGGTATGTATTAGAGTAAATTCCACATGAATGGCAGGACCCAAGGTTTCCCAGCAGAACATTGCCCAACGCATCGCACTGCATCTGCCGGCTTGTGTTCTTCACATAGTGCAACCTGGTGCCATGTGTTCTCCAGGTTAACAACGCACATGCACCTGGCCATCCATGTGATGTAAAAGAATATGTGACTCATCAGATCAGGCCACCTTCTTCCATTGCTCCGTGATCCCGTTCTGATGCTCATGTGCCCATTGTTGGCTCTTTAGGCAGTGGACAGGAGTCAACATGGGCATTCTGACTGGTCTGCGGCTACGCAGCCCCATACGCCAGAAACTGCAATGCACTGTGGGTTCTGACACCTTTATATCATTACCAGCATTAACTTTTTCAGAAATTTGAGCTACAGTAGCTCATCTGTTGGATCGGAACACACCGGCCAGCATTCGCTCCGCATGTGCATTAATGAGACTTGGCAGCCCATGACCCTGTAACTGGTTCACCGCTTTTCCTTCCTTGGACCACTTTTGAGAAGTACTGACCACTGCAGACAGGGAACACCCCACAGGGGCTGCGGTTTTGAAGATCCTCTGACCCAGTCATCTAGCCATCATAATTTGGCCTTTGTCAAAGTCGCTCAGATCCTTACGCTTGCCCATTTTTCTTGTTTCTAACACATCAGCTCAGGACAGAATGTTCACTTGATGCCTAATCTATCTCACCTACTGTCAGGTATCATGATAATGAGATTGTCAGTGTTATTCATTTCACCTGTCAGAGGTGATAATATTATGGTTGATTGGTGTATTTATAAGTTAACAACTCGGCTACTTGTATTCTCCACTAATAACTATGATAGATCGTTCATAAGTGAATATTGTGGTCAGTTGATGAAAGGATATGCTGATTTTTTAAAAATCAAATCAAAGGTTGTAAAAGTTGTTCAGCCTAATATAGTATACTTTGAACTTGAATTGAAGTTCCTATGCTTCTTTTTGAAAAATATATTGCAATATTATTGCGTTTTACAGAGATTGCAATATGTCAAAGACTAGGTGTGATTTTTATTCTAAATCCCAGATTACAAATGTTGTCCAGGCTAATATCGAATATTTTGAACATGAAATCAAATTGTTTCCATGACAATCACTGAAAAAGCTATTGCATAGTAATGCATTACGAAAAAAACGTAAAACATAAAAAAAAAGCTAAGCATATCTCTGCATCAACTGATCACATTATTCACCTATGAAAGGTCTATCATAGTAATCAGTGAAAACAAGAAGTTTAAAATGTTTAAACATGTTTACAGCGCATATCGGTTGAATATCCGTCGAATCTCTGAATATAAAACCAATTTAACCTCGGTCTAATATCCGGTGGAAACGAAACTCAAATGCTGAGCATCAACGTAGGCACATTTTTTTCGCGGAAACGAAACTCAAATGCTGAGCATCAACGTAGGCACATTTTTTTCGCATTATGACTGTAGGAAGAGGGTCGGTTGCAGACATGGTGACATCACAGATGCGGAATGGAGCCATTTGTTGGCACCGGTTGCCACTCAAGACCCTTTTGCTTGACAGACGTTCAGTGTGTCTATTGCAGGTGGCGTTATTGTTTTTTGTTTGGTTAAAATAGCCAAATAACATTTTGATCTGGCCATTTATTGTGTATGTAAAATTTATCATTAGTGAACGGTTGCCCTAGAAAAAACGTTTAGTTTTATTTATCAAATGCACTGAAAAACACAGCGTCATCCTGAACAATGGAATTCTTGTGACGCGACACACGGCAGTAAGAATTAAGAAATACGTAAATCAAAATATATGAAGCAAAAATACAATTAAAAGTAATGTCTGTAACTCGAAGTGGAGAAGTACCGATTGTGACCACTAGATGTAGGCATACAACTTCACAATTTATTTTTGGTGGTCATCGTGGGAAACAAACAATTGTTCTTTTTGGTTTCTTCTAAGATTATAATATAGATTCTACATAAACATGTATGGCTATTACCATTGGAATTATTACTAAAGTAAGTGAGCCCAACCAAAGCATTAATAGCTTTATTCATAACAGTTTCAGTGTTTGTCCCTATGAATAGATCTTTGCCATTATATTCCATATGAATAGAGCTTTGCCATTATATTCACAATATTTAAAGGAGCCATTTGCAAATTGTCCCCCACACAAAATATTATTTAAAATGTGTACTTCACACATAGTTTGTCATTGTCTGTGTATTCATGCTATGTACATTCTGATTCAGCCCAATGCTTTTCTCTGCTTTATTTTGCTTTGGTTGTTTTGTCATTACCAATACCAACGCCATCTTACTCCAATACATTTAACCACAACATTATATAGTGATTTGAAAATAACCAATCAAATACTCAAATTAGCTAAACATTTTTGTGCTGTGAATTTCATAATAACAAGACACAAAGTTTTGTTGATATTTCTGTATTCCTCCTTCTGCAAAGCCTCTGATTGGCCAGTACATAGAATCAATCCAGGGTTTATACTGTACATTATTTGAACCCAGTTTGGGTATGTTTCAATGTGGCTTTGATATGAAGCAATTAGCCAGTGATTTGTCCTTTCAGTTGACGCTAGAGGGGACCAGAGGCTTTCATTTCACCATACTGCGAATGTAACAACTCAAAATGAAACCAATTTGGCCCATTCAAAGTTACAGAAAGCCCAAATGAGGCAATCATTTGAGGCAGCTCCATCAACAGTTCAGTTTAAATAACAGTTTAAATAATAGTCAAGTCAATCCAAAATAATATAGAAGAACAAAAATGCATAAGCAACAGTATGACAGCTAACGCGTGAACAGTGGGACATACAGTACATATGATGAACGTATGACTGTATTTACAAAACTAGTGGACAGTATCTTAATCGGGCAGTCAGATTGGGTGTCCTTGGTAAATGGAGAAAACAGCAAGGTGCCTCCAAACTGCTGTGTTCAGAAAAAAGACCAAAGAAAAAAGACTGGTTCCATTTTTGTATGTGATTCATGTAAATATGCCATCTTCTAACTGACTAACAGTTTTGTCAGTCAGTCAAAAGTTAATCTCATCTGGAGATGAGAAATGACAACTGATTTGTAACCATGTCTCCCTATTTCAGAGCACCAAAAATATTGAACCAGTTGGCTTGACAGGTGTTTCCGGAAAGTCAGGTGTGTTTCACATTACTTGTGCAGGCTTCAGGTAGCTGTCAATGTGTTGTCTAGATTCTAGACTTTGCATTTTGCTTTTGGTGTCTGTCAACATCACGACCAAAGATGTGTGAAACTAAGCCATTGTAAGGCTGAAAAATCTGAACTGTATAATCTGAAATCTAGCCAAAATATTAGGCAAACTAAGAGAAAAAAGTTTGTAGCGCCAAATAACTAAACAAGGGTTGGTGCTGGTGACTTCAGCATTTGGAAATGTCCTAGTAGGCCAAGAAGACTTCTACACTGGATGAACACAGAATGCTCTCCATTATGGAGAGAACAGAAAGGTGGTTAGCAAAGATGGGTCAGCCCCTACTATCGGCAAAATACTTCACCATCAGAACTACAGAGGCTATACTGTCAGGAGCTATAGGGTGCGTTAAATGCAGGATGGCCTAACAAAATCCCTAAAAGTAAAAATAATTGTATTGTGGACAGATAATACAAAGCTGAACATGTACTAGTGCAACAAGGGAGCAATTCAGGCCCAAAAAGTGGAATGTTTTTGACTCGCCAAGTCAATCTCCAGATTCAAATATAACAGAGGATCACTTTTATTTGCTTAAGATGAGACTTAATGAAAACAGACCTGGAAAATCAACAACAAACTGAATAAGGTTGCAGTACCAGCCTGTCAGAACATCACAAGGGAAGATACAAGGCTTATGGTGGGTTCAGTTCGTTGTGGATGATGTGTGGATGTGCCAGTCTGACTATGCCATCAACTCGGGACGCAATACTATGATCCCTTTCACCTTGATCAATGTAGAACAACCACCATCCCCTCAGTAAAGACATCACAATGCAAATTGCCTCTGTTGTTAGGGAACGGTGTGTTAAACCATCAATCGGGCCATGGGCTTTTCCAGAACAAAGCAACCTGTTGAACAGAAAGTGAAGCATATGGTAACTCTTCTTTATCAACTGCTAAGGCGTTGGACTGTCAGATGCAGGGACATAGCTTGAATTCCAAGATTGAAACAAAACACATGCCTTTGTTTAAATCTTTTCTTTGAAATATTCTTAATGTCCCGTTAATGTCCCAACCTCGACAAATACTAATGTTACTGTGTTTTTGTCCTTTAAACCTTTTATTTAAATAATGTTGAATTATATGAATTCCTATGGAGGACTGTTCTTTCCTCAGTTGCTAGCTTAAAGTCTCAAATTGGCTAATTCATACCATCAAAAATCCATGGTTTCTACTATGTACATAGATCATTGGGTAGGACGATGTATGTAAATGGCCTTTAGTCCTCTTTTATTCCCCTGACTGTTTTATTATCTGTAACAAACAGGCAACACGTGGAATCATTAGGTTTCTGTATTCAGTTGTTTCAAAACAAAATGAACATGCTGTCTTTTTGTTTATGGCTGCACTGTCTTAATAATTGAGAATTATACTAACAAGCCTTGAGAGTGGCATGGTGAGGCTTTATAAAAGTTTACCTCTGTGCTTGGTAACTATTTCTGGATAAGGTCCACTCCCTTCATAGATCCTCAGACTAGGGTGATGGATGCAATGCCCTGAAAGTTACTCAAAATACAGTTGTCAGGGGTGATACATTCCCCGGGATGTTTTCTTGTTAAATTAATCTTAATCCTAAAGCTGGTTGGGCAGTGAGATGGCCAAATCCCAAATCACCACCAAATCTCCATGCATGCCTGTTCCATTTTTATGTGTCCCAGATGATGAAGTGATATTTTGAGGTTGTTGGGAATAGTTAGACCATGAGTTTTAATAGGGGATTAGCATTCGCAATCTATGAAAGGCTAGCTAGCGAGCTCCCAATAATTGGTAAAAACTATTACCACTCTTGGCTTGAAAGACCTAACTTCTACGGCAAGAACAACATTCTCATTCAACTGTAGTCTTTACGAAGCCAGAGAAAATGAGTCAGCCTGGCTATCCAGGTTGTGGCCGATACATACATTGAGATCAATAGCTGTATTGAACAAGGAAAACCATATCTGCCAGTCACCACTGTTTTTCAGATCTACATGCGGGCTCAATCAACTGGTGACATCTTTGGTTGAAATTTACTGGCATGACATTTTCAAAATACTACTTCAGTGCATGATTGTCTGAAACTGCAATAATAAAAAAATATGTAGTAAAACAGAAAACATCAATGTGTTTTTTACGGTGAATTTTTCCATTAATAATAAATGGAGTCTCAGACAATGCATTATTTTCACAATGGAGTGGAGATGTGTGACTAATTATATGCATTCAAGTCCGAAGGCGAAACGTAAAAGACAAAATACCTACCAAATAAATGTTTGACTGCTACTGCTGCTTACAACTCGTAAAATGAATGCAGGGGTTGTGTTCTAAAGTTGATCGGCCTACCTTAACTTTCTAGAAATTAGACAGAATTTCATTTAGGTGCTCCTTTAATTAAAGCACATTTTTATCCATGGGCTCACCAACTGTCCTAAATTACCTAACTTGTTGTGCCCAGAGGATGGCGCCAGTCAGGCCAATTGATAAAGACTATTACATACCACAACCTGCTAAACTGAATTAATTGTTAGGAAGTGATATTGGTACCAGATCACAGTCTTCTTCCAACCATGTCTACTGCCTAGCTAGTATACTCCAGCATGATTAATAGCAGAAATGAGTGGAGCACAAACATAACAAAATGTAACTTTCAGTACCACTCTAAAACCCAGTTTGATTACAAACTACATTTTTACTTGCATTCAAAGCCATAAACACCAATTGTCTCCCACCATCAAAGTGTAGTATAGCTTTCCAGTTGTCACAACTACATGCCAGATTGTTACAATTTAAATGTTCCTGCTAATTATATTAGCTCAGACTGCTGGATTATCTTAACGACAAGGTACATATTGTAGTTCAACTAATAAGCGTGGTACCATGCCAGTAATTTTTTGGTCATAATGTTCCATTACTTCAAGCATCCGTCTGGAGCTTTGTGAAGTGTCACACCAATATGACTGAGACACGATTATGTTTTAATCAGAATGATATTAGAGGGAACTAATGTGGTGCATGAATCGGATTAATTTGTAACACCAACAGACCACCCAAGGAGTTCCTATTATTCACATTGCTTAGGATGACAGAGGCAAAACACCATGAGAGGGGATCAAACATTTATTTACCCTTATTAAAAGTTACAATAAAACCATTAACATCTTTAAACGATAGCAAAATAAAGAACCAAAAATATTGGCCAAAAACATATTTACAGAGACAATTTGCAGCTAAAAGCTCACATTTTTCGCACATAAACTCTGAAATGTGAACACTGCAAGACTCAGAAAGCTTGATTTAGCCAGAAAATAATCAAAATGCACAAACAAAGATATCGCTCTTTCCACCTCCTGTCCTTGAATTTTGTTTTTCTATACAGCACAACATACTTGAAATTTGGGGGTAAACATAGGAATGTAGCAATAAAAAAACAGAATAAGATCATTTGAAAGGTTTATGTGTCCATATAACAGTCATTTCCAGTGAAGGAGATGTCTGCCCTGCTCCATAACCATTGTCGATTTTTAGATCCCAAGAGATAAAGGAAAATAAAATGTTATAGGGCTGCCACACTTAAAAGGATGCTTCTCCATGAACTGGGAAAATAAGTCATTATTCCTGATTCCTTCTACATCCCAATCCAATACCTTCCCCATGCACCAGTCCCAGTGTGTACCATGAGGGGGCGCTCAGCCAACAATATCATGAGGGCCGGTGAGATTCCATAAGTAGAGAAATGATAAAGGCAGTGAACTGGTGGCTGAATCAGCAAATGTGATACATCCTTCATTTGTCTTCGTTTGTAGTTTTGTTTATAACTTTAAGAACGTGGCACGAGTCATATATATATTTATATACTTTAATCTTGGAAAAACAGTTCAGGTAGCCATGGTGGCCGCGGTCACTCTGTCTTGGGTTCGGCCTCGGTCGCTGCGGGTGTCGTGACCTCGACGGGGGCAGCAGCCTCCTCGACGGGTGTTGCCTCTGTGGGAGGGGCTTCCTCAGCTGGAGCAGCCTCTGTTGCTGCCTCGGCCTCTGGGGCCGGAACAGCCTCCTCCTTGGCCTCCGCCACAGGCTCAGTGGCTGGCGTCTCCTCTTTGGTCTCCTTGGTTGTGTGGCCATTCTCCTCTGGCTTGTCTTCCGCCGTGGGAGAGACAGCCTCCTCCTTGGCCTCCTCACTGCTCTTCTTGGTCTTCTTCAGCGAGATACCCTTGAACTTGAAAGAGTTCTTCAGGGAGAACTTCTTCTTCTTCTTAGCATCCTTGGCAGCCTCCCCCTCAACCTTGGCGGCCTCCCCTTCAGCAGCAGGGGCTGCCTCAATGGTGTCACCAGTGCCTGTCTCGTCTTCTTTAGCCGGCTCGGCTGTGCCATTGCCGTCTACAGCAGCCGCATCCCCATCTGGCTTGGCAGAGACATCTCCATTGGTTTTAACATGGCCATTCTCCTGAGGGCAACAGAAAAAACATTTACACATGTGGAGATCAATGAATGAATTAAAGATGTATTACGAAAATAAAAAGCCCATTGTAAACCAGATATACAATATACAAACCAATTCTTAAATAGGAACAAATATCGGGAAATAAAATCCCTGTTTTAATTATGAGACAAGGAGTGTAGTATGTCCAAACGATTGAAGATTCCTTATCGGAGAAGATTACTTTATCCGCTAAAATGCGCAGCAAAACGCTTCATTAGCACAGCTAGTATGTTCTGCTCGCGTCGACCATATGGGGGCAGTCGTGCTCCACCACAAACATAAGCAGTCAAACACCGATCAGCTTTGGAACAAAGGAATTTCCATTCAAACTAGCAATCGTACAGGGCATTGCAAAATGTCATGCTATGTAATTTAAAATAGTTTACCTCGAATAGACCGACCAAACGTGTTATTAAAAATAAGTGTCAATTAAAATCGAGTTCAGATTTTGATGATTGTACCGTCAACGGGTAGGCGTGCCGCCTAAATGAAGACTAGCAATTGCAACCATTATTCTATTAAGAACGTACACAGCGAATCAATATCATGTAGATAACTGGCATGCGAAGGGGCATTAAACAATGTTGCATTTACATGTTTCAATGCATACAAATCAATGATTTCATGGGACATAAGACGTATGATAGTCCCACGTTTTGTTAAGCCTTGCTGGTGCTCGTGCGCTTTGTTTGCAACTCAGCAAAAAATGCGCCTCCAGCCGACCCCGTTTGCATCCTTTACACCCTTTGTTCCGCGAGTGGGCGACCGCTGCCAGTTTCAAACGCCAACTCATGAGAGAGAACTAGTCAAATTAAAATAGCTTTCTATTCTGATCAAAACTTTCAACAAGAAACGCTCTGCATTTTGGTAATAAGTACCTGACTTCTGACCAGCCCTGATGTACACGTAACGGACTACTGTAGCTAGCTTCTCGAGTAGGCTAAGTGCTCACGAGACGCATTGAACAACGGGTCTGGTGGTTGTTGGTGGCGCATATGGCACTCCTCGATTAGCCACACAACCAAGTAAAAACTTTACTACACAATGTAGTCTCCACAATCAAAAGCTGTGTTTCAACGATTAATTCAAATGTATATTCTACTGAAGTTTAATTTATTGAATGAGTTTAAAACAATTTAGCAATGTAGTCCTCACTGGTACAAGCAGCGTTGGCTCATACCGGTCATTCTAAACGTTACCCATAAAACCTGTTCCAAGGTGGGTATAGGCTATCAATGTAGATGAAACCGCTTGGACTCTTACCTGCCCATTTGTTTTAGCGACAGCGGGGTCGGCGACGGCATTCCCTTCAACAGCTACTCCACCCTTGGACAACTGAGCTCCCATCTTCTTTGAGGTTTTCTAAACAAAAAAATATAACCTTAAAAGAAAAACCTCGAGACGTTTTGCGGTTTAAAATCCAGCCAGATATGCAGATCTTGCCCGATTTTTAAATCCGCGTTCTTCTCTTAATGTACGTTTTGTATCGCAATAAAAGTTTCCTCTCTTTGGGCTACGAACCTCACCGCTGCTGAGCGCAAATTAAAGAATGCAAGGGCTACAAGTGTGAGTATTTCAACCGTGCCTCAAAATCGTGGAAGACTCCACCTATGGGCGTGACTTCACGGACATACCCAATGTGCAACAATGGTTTGGAAGCCCTCCCCATCCCCTCTCCGCCCCGTCAGCTTAATTTTTTTTATTAGCATATTCTAAATGTAAGTAAAAATAGTGTATACATTTCTTTAACACTTGTATTATATCTTATGATTTAAGTGAAGCGTTTTTTCAGGTGTACTACTCAGTTCACAACAATCAGTGAGTTACATGGCCTTTGCTTCCTATGTAAAGAATGCAGACAGGCATCGAGGCTTTCAGTTACTGTTAAATTGAATGTTAGAATGGGTCAGTTATGATTTACCTATGTGACTTTTATTGTGGTTTGATCAGTAACAGGCCCAGTATCTCAGAAATGGCTGGACTCCAGAGAATGTGGTGACAAACAACATTGAGTCAGTGGCAGTTCTGTGTTGGTGAAACAAACTGGTCAACAAGGCATGTCAAGGAGAATGTCAAGAATCATGCAAGCTAACAGATGGGCCTCAATCAAGCAAACAATGGCGCAGAACAATATTTGTGTCCAGAACGACATCCTGCAACACAACTGATCGGTCTTTGTTACAGATGGGTTTCTGTAGCAGACAAACACTCCTATCAGATAAAAATAGGATGTAGTTCCAATGGGCAAGCAATCATTGACACTGAAAAAGGTGGGAGTGTAAAAGACATTGCATTAGAACTAAGAATCTAGGTTAACTTTAATTGTCCAATATGACATCTTTGGATAAGATGGAACAGGCTGTATGAATGCATTGCCTTCCAATCTGCAGCGACTATGTGATGCCAGTTGGTCAGCTTGGACTCCTGTGTAATGTTTCCAACACCAAAGAGAATGCAGGCCCCAAAGAATTTTGGCTGCTCTGGAGGCAAAGGTTTCTGACCTTTGAGTGTACCTAGGTGCCAGATGAGTGTACACCATCCTTGTATTGAAAGAAAAGATGGCTAAATTAAATATGTTAAATCAAGACAATTTCCATACAATTTATTTTTGTACGTCTGTGTTGGCATATTGACCGATGCCCATTACAGGAGGTGGCCCTGACTTCTCACTGGCAAACCACACTCTGGAGCATATATGCGGACAGTGGACCTGCCAGCTAGCTAGCTCATACTGGTCTCTGGTCAACAGCAGCACAGAACGTTGTAGTTATATTGATTGACTAGAAAGAAATGATGACTATGATCATCTGCATGGGCACAATGACATGGCAATTAGCAAACACAATGATAAGCTGTTTTGATGGACCCTTCTTGTAGTGAAGTGGATCCCACTGCTGTTTATCACTTCCCGGGCAGCAGTGACTTCACCGGACATCATTATTGGAGGTGGCTGGAGGACAGCATCATTGGAGTATAAACACTTAATCAAATATATATTTTTTCTCATGGACCTACACACAACACCCCATAATGACAAAAACACATGTTTAGAACTTTGTGTCAATTTATTAAAAATAATAACCGAAAGATCTTATGTAGCTAAGTATTCAAACCCTTTATTCAGTTGGTAGAAGGACCTTTGGCAGCTATCATTGCTTTGAGTTCTTAGGTATGTCTCTGCCAGATTTCCATACCTGGATTTGCAGTTTCTTTCTTTCATTCTCCGCTGTACATCCTCATAAGCTCTGTCAGATTGGACGGGGAGCGTCTCTCCACACATGTTCAGTGGGCTTTGGTTGGGCAACTCAAGGACATTCATAGACCTGTTCCAAAGTTAATTCTTCCCTCATTATTGACAGCTCTCCCAGTCCCTTCCCCTGAGAAGTAACCCCAATAGCAAGATTCTTCCACCGTCAAGATGCTTCCACAATTACGTCTGTAACACAAACTATCCAAGCGATGGAGTCTGAGAACTTAACCGAAAGCACTGAACGTATTAAGATACATTTATCACTGTAGTTTCCATACGAACCACGCCTGGCTACTCTCTACAGGAAGAGTTTGCACTGCTAGCTGGTGTGTGATGCCAACATGGGACAAACACGTGGGGCTCATACCTTCCAAACAATGATGTTCTGCAATGTGGAAAGTAGTAACATTAGAGCAGCTATTGACAACATATGAGTGCTAATAAGAAAAAAGTAACATTAAACCCCTCTTTTTTGATCCATTGTCTAAGTTGTGCTTATTAAACGCTAGTTGGATTACCATTAGTATTGTAACAGGATTGCTTATATCTTTGTTCTTACTCCAATGTGTGCAACACTGTGCAGACAGCGACAACTCACCCGTAAGGTATCCCTGCATAATACCCCACAAAAGCTGCAGCTGTTTCATATCAGGACAAACAACTGGCCCTACCCAAGGTCTCAGATTAACCAGGGATCTTCCTGACAAAACAGCAGCAGTCACCCACGTATCCTGGTTAGTAACCTATCGTTCATCAAACGCTGCATTCTCTGAGTGAATAACATCCTCGACTAGTGCAACTACTGCACACTACCAACTGGAAAGATACTGACTGGTTAAATATTTCCGCAAATGTCCCAGTCATTACCAGTCCTGCCTTCTCCCTTTCGTTTCTTGGTCTGCCATTTACATGCATGTCCAAGCTATGAACCATGTGAAGGTGAACCCAACAAAGGGTCTTCTGTGTGTTTCTGCCATGTTTGTAAGACTTTATTAAGTGAAATGCACGATATCCTCCTATTAAAAATGTATCCGCTCTGAAGCTCCCTGTTCTATATAGACCCCCCCTTTGTGGTTCCACATGCCCCCCATTCCCCCATGATGACACTGACACCCCCCGTTTAACTGCAGTGGAATGCCTGGTATGCTTTCTCCACCCAGAGAACTATCTGCTTCCTTTGAAAGGGCGGAACCTTCCAGAATGGAATAGAACCCTTAGGGGTTAAAAATTCCATACTCACCAAACAAAAAAGATAACTCAATAATGCTTGAAAGATGTTCAAAAATGGCCTCTTCTC
This sequence comes from Esox niger, assembly GCA_016801105.1. Classification (NCBI taxonomy): domain Eukaryota; kingdom Metazoa; phylum Chordata; class Actinopteri; order Esociformes; family Esocidae; genus Esox; species Esox niger. Next base: position 23,171 of record JACXGJ010007609.1, read on the forward strand.
ATGTAACTTCCTCCTCCAGCCAGCATGACAACTTGCACCACAATAATCCACTGGAATTCCTTGATGCTTTCTGGTGTTGGGTCGAAGGCGCAATGTCAGATATCAAAGGTGCGCTATTCTTCACTACAATATGCACAGATGTCCAAACTGCTTGGAGGCAGACAATGGGGAGTTCGCAATCCTGTCCTAAAACTCATTCAGTCTCCTCCAAATTAATTTTCCATTTTCGCCTTTAATGAATGTACTCTACCAAGTTTTAACATGGGAAAATCAAATATTGTTCAAAGATTTCTCGAGTACGTTTTTGTCGTAGATATCTGTCTGTTGGGAAAAATAGAGATACAGTATATGTTAATGAGGAGAGATAAATGAAGGTTGAGAGAGACAGAGACGTCTGGTTGAAGAGGGATGCAGAGCAGAGCATGTCAAATATGCTGACAACAGTGGTCTTTTAAGGATTTAAGATTTCTGACTTTTACATTTGTAATCATTTTGCATAGCAGTTTGTATTATATGTGTTGCTGAAGGACAGTATAAGATTGATTTGCCTTGCTGATTCTGGGATTAGATGTAGCAGCGTTTCTGTTGCTGTCCAGAAGCTCTAAATGCTAGGCTATCTGCTGTGCATACATGTGCCACAGTTTAATTATACTTGTTAGAACCTTTTAAGAACAAACATTTATTCTTTATTAAAAATCAAGCCCAAGCTTAACATTAATCTTAACCAAAACCTCAACCTTAATGCCTAAATTAACTTAACTGTAACACCTAATCCTGGCATGAAGGAAAATCTTCTCTGGGGGTTTTCTTGCAAGAGGATGTGAACATTTTGATTTTCTGAGTTACCTTGGGCATATCAGTGAAATTCACGTGTCATTCATCAAGGTTTCCTATTCTGTCAACAATTCATGCATACATCATCCCAAAGATGAATGTGAAACAGATTAAGTCTAGCTGACATGCAGATACTGGTAATTAACAAATGTCAAGATATGAAATAGTAATATAAGAAATGTAAAGTAAAAAATGGGTGCTTCGAATCCTAAATGCTGATTTTCAAAGAGTCATGGTATATGAGACCGCATGACATTGCATTCATATTTATCCTATGCATGCCATGCGGCAGTAAAGAAAATAGGCATCATCTTGGGTGGGCAGTTTTAGGGCATTCCACTTACACCACCTGCTGAAGAGAACTTGTATGGCAGGGGGCATGGGAGCGAAGATGATCTTAACTGGTTGCACCAGTTTTGAAGCGCCTAGCGATAAAGGGCATTAAAGTTGCCATACCATCATAATCGCCACAAGTAGTGATACAGTCTCAATGGTGCAGCTGTTCTTTGAAATACACTTTTTAATGTTTCTTTGAAGAACTTCCACCTTCTCTCACAGTTTAAATGATAAAGAACCCCTGAAAGATCTTCCAGAAACATTTGATGGGACTCTGTTGTTGCATGCTGAGGTGTGGTTGGTGAACAACATACAGCTTCTGCTCTTCAAAAAATAATAAAGACAAGACTGACGTTTGAAACACAACACTTGGGTAAAGGACAGAGCTACTGGAAACATTTTCACAGGATAGATTATTCAAATGTGGAGGTGTCTGGCAGAAATGCTAGATGTCATGTTTGACAAAAATGTGAAGAACCTAATACCAAGCAGAAAGCATGCAGGCGGTGGAGTTAAGGTCTGGGGCTGCTTTGCTGCCTAATATCCTGGCTTACTTGCCATCACTGAGTCAATCATGAATTTCATAGAATAATTCTTGAAGTGAATGTGAGCCCATATGTCAAATCCTAAAGCTGAACCAAACATGCATCTTGCATCAGGACAATATTCCAAAACAAAAATCAACAACAAACATAACCAATTGGTGGTTATGGAATGGCTCAGTCAAAGCCTACTGTGTCAAAGCATACACATTTCTCCCAGTCGTTGTAAGTGGCTGATAGTTACAAGAAACAGCTGCGAAAAGCTATTTCAGCCAAACTGAATGACCTCAGCTCTTGAAACTAGGAGTGTACTCATTTTTTCTGCATTATAAAATTGCATTTCTGTCAATTTGACTTTTGATAAATAAATGACTGCAAAGTATAATCCTTCAGTGTTATTTGATGGATGTGTAATGTAAGATGTATAAAAAAAGGGGCTGTGTACTTTAGGTATTCCTTTTATACAGGCGTGCGCGAGGTTGCGTCATCTAAAGGTCTTCTGGGGGTGGTAATGCTGATGCTATTCTGCTCAGAGTTGCCGTGGTTGTAGCGTTGATGGGAGCCTTAACCTGGCTTTCAAAGGCTCCCAAATGTCATGGCTACATACAGTATGTGAGTGCTAATGGTCTTTTCTGGCCTGGTGCCTTCTTGTGTTCTTGGGGACAGGGCATGTCGTGTTCTGCTTGAAGCCAAGTTGATGTTATGGACTGGGTCAGGGAGAGGCTCAAGATGCCAGTCAAGACACTCGCTAGGCGCTCTTACGTATGCTCTGCCTACACACCCCGGTATTCAGTCAGCTTCACGGCCTAGGTAACCTGTTTACAAGTTTTACACATGTCAACTAATGGGAGGAGATCACATAGTCGTCCAGGACTGTGTGCTGAGCTGCCAGATGACTGTGTTTCTCAAACATTCACCATATGCACTGATGTCTATCTAATTTGGAGAATAGTCAAGTAGTACAAAGCCACACCCGTTGGCATGAATACAAGCCAACTCTTACAAAAAGCCCTTTGTAATACGATCAGAATTGATAGTGTCTTATTAACTGACAAAGGTCCTAAACGGCAGGAGTCCAACAGCCCTGACAGGAGAGATGTAGTTTAGTTGTCTCAGTGGTAGCTTGGCAGCTTCTTCTCAGAGGATTATCATGGGATGCTAGCTGTATGTCCCATGTTCAGCCAGGCACGTCTCTATCCCAGAGAGCCCTGTGCTGATATGATTCTTGCATCATTCATACATGTATTTTGGAAGGGGGGGGGCAAACAGAACAGAAACCCTAAAGAGGTGAGAAAGTGCTGTATCCTTAAGCAACAGTCAGTATAGTATGTGGCCCCCACTCCCTCTGTCCCTTCCTCTCATATAGCTATTCACATGTGCTAAAAGGGTTGACATGCGCTGCTCCATGATATGCATGCATCTCGTCACTTTGCCGTCACAGGCAGACATACTATAGAGCCCGTTACCATGGAAACTGCTAGCAACCTCTCTCCCGGATAGAGTCGCCCATGTTTTGAATAGGAGATGTTGATCGTCATTGAGAATGGGGGAGGTAGAGGGTCAGTGATCTGGACATGATCACATGACTGCTGTGGTTTCCTCTTAACACCTCACCTACTTGCCACTACCCAATCAATATTGTTTAGCCTCCCTTCACTTCTGGCTTGCTCAATAGACACATCTCACACCTCTACCCTATCTCTTTCAGACTGCCTCTTTATCTTCATCTCCCTCGGTCTACCTCTCTCTCATCCCCTGGCATGTTTGCATGGCTTATTGTATGCAAATGAAAACAATTCTGCTTTGTTTGCATCTGTTATCATAACAATTTTATTTTAGCATTATTTTACCATGTAAGAATGCTAAGAACTTATTCTTATTCCCAACAATGAGCTTGGGTCAATTAGGGTAAATCTGTCTTGCTCAGGGAAAGAACAACAGGGGTTTTCACCTTGTTGGCTTTGGGATGAGAACCAGTGACCTTTCATTTGCTGGCCCAGCCCTCTTGTCCAATAGTAGGCTACCCTACCATACTCACACAAAGCTTGCTTCTTACTTGCACAGGGAGAGGTGAAAGGGCAAACGCAGATGGAGAAATACATTGAATGAGTTGGAGTAAACACAGATGAAGGAAGAGATGTAGAAAATGGAGGGAGCGGTGATAGTGATGGAGAAGTGGACATATCGATGTGGATGGTACGCTGGGAGTGGAGCTACAGTGTTTGTGGGTCAGTGTGCCATCATCTCATTAATCAGCGCTACACCCAGTACCCCTTCCTCCTCCCTTGTTCCATCTCTCTCTCCGTCCCTCTGTCCACCACATACTACTACATGCTGGCTTTGCTCTCCAATTCAGTTATCTACCGAGAGCCACTGAGGGATGCCCCCCGCCAACAGAGGAAAGGGGTTAGATTGACGAGTGAGTAGCATTAAACGGAACCACATTAAACCTGGGTTAGTAAAAGTCCCAATGCTAAGTTATTCCTGTCAGAATGATGTGTGACTTGGAAAACCCAGCTAGCCCACTTCATAGATTACAAAAGACCGAATATCTTCAAATCTATTTATTTGATCTAAACACGAATCATACTACTGGTTTCAATTATATTATCAGGTGGAAAACTTAGAAGAGAATACTTTATGAACTTACAGTTCCAATTAGCATGCAAGATTGCTATCCAAGTTGCCTGCATTGGTTTTTATGTTTGCTAAAACTGCCTTTACATTACATTAACCATAACTTTTGGAAAATGCTCTTTGGTCTTCATTTCCCTTTAGATTCACAGCTTGAACAATGACCCTTCAACCGTGGGGTTTCATCCAGAGACGCTGAGCGATATGTTTTAGTAAAACATCGAGGTAATTTCTCGTTGAATTGACACATGCGGCATTTTATTTAAATGTGGTTTCAGAAAACTTGAGAACATCGCCTTTGGAATGGGCAAGCAATGCAAAATGGGATTGGATTGAATCCCAGCTCTGACAGTTAAGAAAGGACAACTGCGCGTAATATGTGTTGGTACATTTCTGGGATATAGTCAGGAGAAGCTGGAGACGTGATCTCAATGTTCATAAAAATAAATGTTGATTAGAAACAGGAACAGTTTGTGCCCTTCAAGTAAATCATCCCTTTTTTGATCTTTGATAATTTTTGAGGTGGATTTCTGTAATGAGGTTAAACCGGTTTGTAGATCCCGATGAGCAGGACTATTGGAGCAGGGCAATAAACCATGGGTGTGAAATTGCAGGACAGCTTCACATTCCTCCATGTTTTGGGGAATTAAAGAGGGACTGATATTGGATCACACCCCATGTGTCCTCTAGTAGCAGAGAAACTGACTGTAGAACAACTATGGAGCAGCTGCTAAAAACACACATAAAACACACATTAATGCAAGTTTATTTATATGGCACAATTCATACATAGAAACAATTGAATGTGCTTCACAAATAAAAAGATAATATATATACAATAGCATAAAAACAAATACTCAGATGAAAACATCAAAACAATATCATAATAAGAAAACATTGAATAAGAAAATGTAAATATAATAAAATGGGGTTGAGTTCATTGCTGTGTGTGTCTGGGGCAGGGGATTTTTCTATGCACTCTGCTCTAGAATGCAATCCTACCAGAGTTTTTTGTGTCTCTGTGAGATCATCACTTTTGAGCCCCCTTCAATTGTCCCCACTTCCCCCCATGCTGCTTTCTGATTGGCTGAGCCTGTCCCCTTTGGACCTGCTGGGTTTCTATTGTGATGCAGATTTTGAGGATTGGGGGATGGAGGGATTGGGAGATGGGGGATGGGTAGAGGTTCTCTCTGTGAGGGTTCTGGGGTGGTGTTAACTATGACCTGGCTACCCTGCTGTTTCTTGATGGGGCCCGGCTTGGGCTGGGGGGAACACAGAGACTGAGGTATAACACAAATTTGCCCCCCCTCAGCCACAATTTATGCATGACTCAAACATCACTCTCTTTGGGACCTTCAGCATTGTCACCCTGTCTGGGAATTTTGGTGTGTAGCACATCCTAAAAGAAGTTTTGCATCATTTGTTCCAAAAGTATAGAGAATTGGTCCAAATGGAGTATTATTTGGTTCAAACTGAATACGATATAATTGCATTGGAAACTAATGACCTCAGTGGCTAAAAGTTTAATACCTAATGAAACTATGATTACCACAACATTGAAGAGAGTTGTCTCAATGTGAGTTCCACGTATCTTCAAAGTCGACCAAAAACAAGAATAGACCATTGAATGTTTTAGCACATTTAAAAATTGGCACACATACATTTGGTGGGGGATGGGGAATGTGTTGTCTGTCTGTTGAGGTACGTATATGTGTCTGTCGCGCTATATATGAATGTGTACATATGTGTGTGTTGGGGGTGGGGGCTGTCTACTTGCCCAAGCTCTTCCCAGCTGTCGGATAGTAATCCTGTCCCCTCTCTGTGCCCCTCCCTTCTCGCTGTCTCTTCTCAATTCAATTTCAATTTAAAATGTTTTATTGACACATTAAACTGAGGTTTACATTGCCAAAGCAAGTGGGAAATAATGATCGAAAAATATTCTACTAACATTCAAACATTCTGCACACTCACACAGAAACAGGTTCTAATGCTGGTTGAAGTGTTGAAACGACATGTTTTCAACATGCTTTTATAACACTTTTAAAGTGTGAATGAGAAGGGACAATAATTAAAGAGATGAATGTTAGTATATTAATAATGTTCTTGATTCTCCGGCATGTAGCTTAGCATTTAAGGCATTTTATCTGTACCTGAGATGTTGTTAGATTGGATAACACAGCACATGTAGTAAACAATCTGTCTTTCTCTCCATTAGCAAGACATTTAACCCTGCTTGGTCACCATGGCAGCAAATATCCTATTCCTTTTGCCCACCTTCGTTCCATTTACAGGACCAGTAAACCAGACATTCTCAGCCAGTCAAGTGGAGAACTTGTCCTTATGCAGAAGAGTCAATACATTGCTATTGTCTTTCACTAAGGCATATGTAGGGGGGGGGGGGGGTTAATGA
>JACXGJ010007610.1:0-29929 GCA_016801105.1 Esox niger
TGGTGATTGTAGTGGTGGTAGTGGTGATTGTAGTGGTGGTGGTGATGGTTATAGTGGTGGTGGTAGGGGGGTGGTATTAGGATAATGAGAAAAGTTCACTCAAAGTCCAACCTCAGATTCCATCTTCAGCAAAGCACACAAAGCCACAGAAAGTTCACATCCAGACGCTGAAGAGAATGGCGAGATAATGGGTTCAGAAGTTCACCCAGCCCTCGCTCAGTGCTCGCTTTGCATGCCACCTTCATTTGGTACACCCAGATACTTTCAAATGTCAGGGAAGGGGGGGCTTCATTTACCTTTTGAAATCTACCCGTGAGAGTAACCAATCCTGAGGGGAATACGAAATAAGGCCATGTCAAAGGGACCTGTCGTTCCCCGTCTTCTCTGGGGAATTTGCGAAGCCGATCTGTGCCGACTCAATGAAAACAATGGGTGGCATGGCCTATTCTGGACCCCCGCGCCAAGACAATGGCTGTTCTCGTCACAGAAGACACCGTAAAATCAATTGCTTCACCTGAAATCCTGAACGCAACACGGGGTATTCAAGTGTCACTTCGGAGAGAGAAAAAAAAAGCAAGTGTCTGCTCTCCTGCTTGCACCACAAACCTATACGCTCTTACTTGCTAGCAAATAATAGGATTGCATGCGGCGAATGAGATTGGGCTGTTCTTTTTACTTCCACCCCACTCCTCTCCTCTCATTTGTTCTCTCCACTGTTGCCAGAGAAAACTATTGTGTCCAGAACCTGCTCAGTGAAAACCTGCCCATGTCTCTTTTTCCATAGACATCTGGTTCGGACGCATTTCCTGCACGCATTTAACTCAGCAGAGAGCAGGACAAATCAATTCATCATGAAGTTATGAAGACATTTCAGCCAGCCTTGAAATCTCTCTCCCATGCCTGAGCCTGTACAGGTCCATGCATTTAGCCTTTATAGGTCCATGCATTAAAAAGCCTGTACGGGTCCATGCAGAGGCAGAGATTTTATGTGTGCAATGGGTGCGCGGTTCCCATGGCAGCCAATCACAGGGGCCCCCAAGAAGTTTATCTTATGGTTGAAAAGGTTATAGCAAGCAGAATAAAATAATATTATGATTTATTTGCTGTACATCAGTTATTTGACATTGAAGTGATAAACATCTCCGCAGCTATGAGTTGCACCCATGGGAGAGAACGCTAATCTCCGCCACTGGGTCCATGTATTTAGCCTGTATTGGTCCCTGTATTGCGCCATTATGGGTCTATGTATTGAGCCAGTATGGGTCTATGTATGAAGCATGTATGTGCAAGTGTTTTTATTTAATGTATTTTCACTGGGTGTAGGAATATATGGACTGTATGAGCCATGTGTTTGTGTGTGTCTTTCAAACAGACTGTCCTGTCTGGCTGCATGAAGGCCCAGAGTTCATGGATCCCGCCGGGGCTGGCACTCAATTCAAATCATCTAATTGATGCACTAAGAGGGAAAAGCCCATCTGCTGAAATGACAAAACCTCTAGCATCAAAATAGCAGAAGAGGTGAGGAGAACCCAAAGTCTTGTACATCAGGGCTTCTTGTTGGATATGGGTGATGTATCAATGTCTCAGTAGCTTAACAAGTTATCGGTTGCGCAGCTTGCCGTGCCTGTCTTGAACCACAATACACCCCTGCTGTGGAGCTCAGACAGCACGAGCGCGCAGCTTCGAACCGGACGCTGGGTTTGGTTTTGACAGGTTTCAAACAATCCTGCTGTTGTTTGGATGGGTTTCAACACGCAGCAACAAAACAATGTGAGCTGCTGACATGTTTGTTGTTTTGACAGTGTTCACGGCCTGAGAAAAGATAACTATTTTAAGTGCTCTGGTATGTGGTTAGAAGGCCAATTGGATTGAGTGTATCGTGTTGGTCATGCTAAGGGGCGAGCAGCTGCGAAATTACAGTGGCACCCTCTCACCACAATGGACTGCCCCACAGCTTAGAAATTAATCAGAGGTTAACCACACAAACACCGCATGGAATCTCTCATTTATTTCATCCACCACAACCGCCCCCCGACCACCACCCCACCCATCCCAGCCACTGACACACAAACACACACACACACAACAGGCTCACAAACCTCCCACCAAAAAAAAACAGCACATACTAGCAAAACCCATTCTAGCAGTAAATGTTTACGACGTTGCGACGCCGCTGGAATCTGGAATCCTGTCAGCACGTTTCGAGGCATCGAACGCCAACACGAGAGGGCTAAGGAACAACATGCGATGTGAATCCCCAACCACCTGGGTCGCTTAGCAACCACGTGCTTCCGGCAAAATGTGCCTTCACTTGGGGAGCTGGTTGCTAACATAGCGGCACGTAAAGACCTCTCATTCCCCGACGCGAGCTGAGGCAATAGTGTGAAGGTTGGAAAAGAGCATAAGGAAATCTCCATCTGCCGGAAATGAAGCATCTGTAATTAGTATTACTCATGTCATGTGCCAGGGGAGAAGTGTCAGCGATGTAGTGAAATCAGGAGGAAGGGCTGTGTTACTGGTTGAACAGGTCGGCTTTTACAAGACTTTTGGGATAACACTCCCACCCCCCCAGCCCGGTGGCGATTAATTCCATTCAGCATATGCATACAGAGTTGTTGGTAATGTCACTCCATTTTTGTGACCTCCAATTTCTGAGTCTGAGTTAAGCTTGTTAGCTAGGCAGTTGGTTTTGTTTCACCATTACGCAGCACCGATTATGTTATTGCTAGTGACAGATGAGGTAAGGGGTCCTCTGTATGGATAATTACCCACTATTGTACAAGGGGCACTCCATGTCAGTTTGAATAGAGTCTGTGCTGTTTTCCATTAATAATTTCTTATGAAAGAGTACATATTCCGCTACCGTATAACTGACATTGCTTACTTCCTCAACCTAAGAGTAAAAAGTTAAAGAAGAAGAATGATCTTCAGCACACTCTACTCTGCCCCTTAAATACCGAGTGCAGGCTTGGGTTGCAGTGGCAGCGACTGTGCTAGACTTTTGTTCTGCTAGAAGAAACACTCTCAGTGTTGACGTACCACTCGTGGATTAGCTTCTCTATGGGATGACCTCACCTTACTGCGCACTTAGCATTGTAAGTAACATAGCATTGTGATGATTTGAAACGAGGGGGAGGTGTGGATACTGGTGAGGGGACACACAATCCACACATTATCTTTGGTCCTGTCAATGGAACAGAGAGTGTCATCTCAAATTTTCCTTTCAGCCCCAAAGCTTGAAGATTTGTCCATGGAACAACAGATTGAAAATCTGCAGCGATGTTACAGTTTTTCCTTTTTTTCCCTGAAACCAAAGCTCCAAGATGGATCTGCCGCTGGCAGTTCGTTCATACCTTTATGTGGCAGCGGGACTTTTTGATTGGCCAAACTATTTTTTTCTCTCAGCAACAAGACGGATTTCATCCCGCAAAATCATTCTTTATTCTTTTTTAACCACTAAATTGTTTTTTCTCCCTTTTGAAATATTTTTAAAAGCCTGTGCAGTGTTTGAATGCTTGGTGTCCTTGGCATGATAGAGTATGTTTCCAAACAGCCTCTACAGAGTGTTTCTCTAGAGCTGTTTCAATGAGCAGTTTAAAAAGTTCTCTCAAGATTAGCAGGTTTTCCTGCATCTTTACACAACAGTAATGTACCGTTATGAGCATCAGTGGTGTCTTTATGGAAAATCTATTCATTGTAACATTCACTCACTATAACATTTTCTCAATAACATTCTCTCACTATTTGAAAGTTAAAAAAGGCAAAAATAATCTTTCTGTAGATTGTAAAAGCTGTTTTAAAAGGCGGTTATGAAGGATTATAAGTGTAATGCAACTCTTTTACACAAACCTGTCAAACAGGTAAATAGCAGTCTCTTACATGGTCACTATAAGCACAGCATCAAGTGGAAGAAATACAGATGGCATACATACACAGCCAATAACACACCAGGCTGCAATGTTTTACGACAGGTCCATTAGCCTGTGCTTCCAGTGGGTAACTTGCTAATACTGCCCGACCTTTCTCCATACCCTGCAACTTGAGCGTTAAACATACTGAAAGAAAAGCATGCCAACTTTCATAGATGAAAATAATACTTTAGCCACAGGAAATATCATGTAGGAGCTCCAAGGCCTTTACAAATAGACATTATGATAATTTTATCAACTAGGTGGAATGTTGCCACAACAGTCCGTCCATGTAATGTCAACCCCTGACGTCACTGTCTACTGCATTACACGTGACAAAATGGAGACCTAATATTCCCCATATGACAAAAATTCTGTGGACACAGACACTCACTGTATACAAAAGATAATTCCCTGACAGAAACGGTTTAGAAAGTGATATAATGGCAGCTGCATGGGACATCTGACCAAATGTGGTAGAGTCATCAGACAGCAGGGCTTGATTGAAAATGTTTTATATTTTCCTTCCTCTTATCCGGTAGGGAATGTGTTCGTCACAGCTCCCAAAAGCAACAAAATAGATTTGCAATAGAACATGTCATGTGGACATCACACATTACGTGTGTCAAGGAGGAGACATAAGCATATCTCATATCCATTCAGGCTGAGAGGACACGATGTCAGCAGTCAGTTTTAATCTCCACCAGGGAGAATAAGCGAACCAAAATTGGGTTTCCTGTGGCATGTTCCTTATGTTGGGCAAGCCTTTATTTTAGAGTCAATCTCACTTTGTCACTAACCTAAGATCCCGCAATGCAACAGAGCTTGACCCTGCTTCCTGATACCTTGATGACAACTATAATAGAAGTAGTTATAATGGAAGTTGCACTGTTTCACCCATAGAGAAGGCATGGCTGATTCTCCTCACGTAGAGGTAATTGGTGTTCACTTTCGTTCCTGCTTTGACAAACGTTCTTCTGTCCAGTAACGGCTTGCTCAAAAGAGGTGACCACGCCTACCCCAGGAGAGGATTCAGGCATTAGCACACCTCCACTTTTCTATTTTACACTGGCTTTACATGAGATCCATCCGTACAATGAGAAGAATGCTACACGTCAATTAAAAAACAAGTAATCGGTGACTGCAAACTACAGAACGAGTCAGAACCACGGGGCTGTGGGCGAGCGGCATCTCACTTGGAAGACTCGAAAAAGTCTCTATTACTGAACCACTTTCAGTTGGTCAATGGGTTTCCTAATTTGAATATCCAGACTCGTGCGGCACTGTAAAAAGGATGAGATGAGCGATGGAAACAATTAACTACCTACCATATGCTTGAGGATTTACATTTAGTTGATTTTGGATTAATCTACACAGTGGAAAACACATTGCGGCTATGAACTTCGTCCATGAACAGGAGGGGAGCCTGCACAGCAATTGCATATGCTGTGACTGATCAAATGAATAATAACTCAGTCACATTACCCAAAGCCAGGCCTGACGAAGTTCCAAGTAAACGTTCATTAGCAATGAATGACACGCAAACTATAAGCATGTATAAGTAATTTGACTGGACTGTGGATATAGCTGCCCATAATCGAAGAACTGATAAATCATTCTGGCTGAAAAAAGAGCCGCTTACAGTGATGTTACAGCTTGAAGTTTGAAAACTTGCATTGTAGAATATGAGGTTTGGAAAAATGGTTAGTCCTGAAAGTTCTGACAACTTGGCATGGCAGTGTATCATATTCACAAGCATGCAATTGTTTAATAATAAACTAACTAAACATTCATTAGGAATAAATTGCTCTAATATGGCCCTGAATAAGGAAGACATGAAACCCTAAACATTACATATGCATGTGAATTGTATGTAGGCAGTGAGGCAGTAAATGGCAGGGCTGTATGGTATCACATACTAAGATTGAGGGCCCACTGCACCGGATGAGCTGATTCAAAACGTTATTCAGTGAAAGACACGCGTTTCAATTCAGTATCGGTTCCATGGGTTGAAGAAACGGTGAAATGGTGAACTGTGGTTATTGGAATCTCTTTCTGTCTGTCACACAAAGGTCAAGATGATGCAATAATCTTAGTCTTAAGGACCAAGTTAGATTTTTTTATATTTTTTGTCTGTTTGTTATTTTGGTTTGGCTCAACGGTTTTTGTGGTTTGGCTCAGATATTTCTTTAGCGGAGGCATACACATTTCCCAACATTGCTGTAATCCGTGAACTCGTTAACTCCAATTCTCAAGGGCCCATTGTTGTGTCTAAGTACAGTAAAATAAATATCTCTAAAACATTCAAAAAGCTGAAAAAAATACAGTAATCATCCTGGAACTGACACTAAATGGATTAAAGTCTGTGTTCTGATCCCATAGTGTACCCAGTCAATTCTCCAACTACTGTTTATTGAGTCTAAGTAATGGGATATTATTCTTTAAATAGCCTCAGGATTTCCTCCCCAGCACTTGGTAAATTTGATGACCTTGCCTTCCAAAGCAATCAACAGCAAACTCCCCTGACATTCTTTGATAAGCTAGTTTCCACATGGCTGAATGGAGGTGTGTGAAACTCTTTGTTTGATTTAGAAATCAACAGCAAACCCCATACAGCACAAACTGTTATCCCTACCGAGATGAAGGCCTTTTCATGGACTAAATTAGTTGCTCAGGGGAGAATATCCATGTAAAGTGTATTTCAGTCAACAATTAGTTTTAGACTAATAAGGGACCAGGATAAGGTGTCAGTGCGTTAACAAATAAAGAGCACCTTAGATGGAAAAACGACAGGTGCCACTTCAATTCAGCCTTTAGTCAGATCTGCACCCTGGGAGTAGAAGTTGGGCCAGCCTTCGTGTCCTCCATTTCTGTCAGTGACAAGATCAGAAAGCACACACACCATCCTACAATGCACCACATATGTGGGGCAATGGGCCACACAATGATGCAGAAGTTGCATCAGTCAACAAGAAAAAGCAAAATCCAACGGGAAGACATAACACTGTATATTTTAGCATAACAAACCATTCAACAAACTCTCAGAACACACAGTCCGGCTTTAAATAACCTGGCACTGACCTCTTTGGATAGTGAATACAGATTAAAAGAATACTTCTTGTTTGTTTGTCTGTTTGGGCTTCTATTCCCAGTCCAAACACTATCCTATCCTCTCATATACTGGAAATCTTGTTGGCAATTTGCTTCAGGCACCAGATGTTTCTCTTACATCATCACTGTGAGGGTAAAGGATTGGTAGACTGCGGGGGTGGTTTGTATATGCAGTGAGGGCTTATGGCATTATAATAATTAGAAGTCATGTAAATCATAGCTATAAGACCTGCTTTTTTAAAAGAAAAACATTGTTATAATGTCTTACAATTATAGGACTTTACTGGGAGCATGGTTGGAGCATGTGTATCATAGGCCTTGTCTATTTAATTGGGGCTGTATAGCCTTACGTGTCTTTTGAGTTTCGTTCACACCCAGTCATGTTTAGAATTTGTGATTTTGATTCGACACCTTGTCAGCTGTGCCGGAATCAGCTGCTACTCTTCCCACACAAAACACAGAAGAAGAATGGACTAGGGCCCGGTTTAAAATAACGAGGCACTTAAGTGCATCTTACGATCATTTTAGTGCTTTAGGAAACCGGGTCCTGAACTAAACAGGGGACATAGAATACAGACAGATGGTTGAAATTCAGATGATTTCTATCTGAGGGGAAAGTTGAATTCAGGGTCATCATAGTGTTATCCAAGCGATTGTGACCTGAGAAGCGAGCTGATTTCAGGCACACCATGGCGTTGTCTAGTGACGGAAATGTTGAACAACCTCACACTCGATTGCATCCTTTTTTCATTGATAATTTTTTAGATGTTTCTACAATGTGATTGGTGGACACATGTGATAAATTCAAATGATTTGGAAAGGCAAACGAAAACTATAAGATTGAGGAACTTACTGTTTGGTGTAATTGGGCTGCACTCTGCTGGCAATACTCATTCAGGATGATTGTGGTCGGTGGTTGATGCTTGGTTGATGCTTGGCAATGTGGGTGGATTGATTTCCTGCCTGTTGGGCCCTGTACCTGGCCTCCCCCGAATAGGGCCACAGTGTCACTGGAACCCCCTGTCTCAGCCCCAAGGTCTCATGCTGCTATATTATTGTGCTGGGGGAGTACGGTCAAAATGTTCCCTGTCTTCTGTCGTTTAAAAATTAGGAGGACATGAGGTCATGGCTCACACCTGCGGAGTACCAGGCTTGAATCGTTGCAGCCCCTATCCAAAGTCCTCCTGGTGGTGTTGCAGATCAAGACGATTTCAGCTGCCACTCTGCTGACCCCCCCCCGTCTGTCCCTGTCTTTGTCCATATGGTCAGGCCTCCGATCTGGACTAGGTTTAAATAGACTCTGGGTTTAACCAAAATGCATCAATTCACTTTGGCAATTTCGACTCGTAATATGCTCACCCAGCACAGCTAGAAAAGGACTGGTCACCCCTCGGAGCCTGGTTTCTCTCTAGGTTTCTTCCTAAATTTCGCCTTTCTTAGGGACTTTTTCCTAGCCACTGAAGTTCATCACTACTGTTGTTTGCTCCCTGGGGTTTAAGGCCGGGTGTTTTGTGAAAGCACTTTGTGACAACTGCTGACGTAAAAAGGGCTTTATAACATACATTTGATTGATTTAAATGATTGTTCATTTCTCCAAAACAAGATTGTGTCAAGGCATAGATATTGTCAAATGGCACCAAAAACGTGGCCTCCATCCTTCTGAAATTGACAAATTTTTGAACCCCCAAAACTATTCCTCAAGCTGAACTGAGCTGAACCAAACAATCGGAGGATAAAGGTTTTCCAGGACACCCATCCTTGCAGTCCTCCACCAACCAGGACTTCATGGTAGAGTGGCAAGACAGAAGTCACTCCTTTGTAAAAGGTACATGAAAAGGCAGACACACAGGTACATTGGGGTTTGCCAAAAGGCACCAAAAGGACTC
The DNA here is from genome assembly GCA_016801105.1 of Esox niger. Classification (NCBI taxonomy): domain Eukaryota; kingdom Metazoa; phylum Chordata; class Actinopteri; order Esociformes; family Esocidae; genus Esox; species Esox niger. The sequence goes on from JACXGJ010007610.1 coordinate 8,906, forward strand.
TCAGACCATGAGTAAGAAGATTCTCTGGTGTCGAAGCCAAGATCAATTTCTTTGGCAGGAATGCGAAGCATTATGTCTGGAGGGAACCAGGCTCCGCTAATCACCTGACCCTACAACGAAGCATGGTGGTGGTAGCATAATCAAAAGTAATTTTGTGAGAAAAAAAACCTGAATTTCGATTTGCAAGTCATTAGATTGTTCAACACTAACTGACCGACCAAACTCACCCAGACACACACATCTACTGCACACACACGACCTTTCAAAAGCTTGGGGTCACTTAGAAATCTCTTTATTGTTTTTAAGAACTAACAAATGTCCATTCAAATAACAGTTTATTTTTTAGAAATACAGTGGAGACATTTTTAATGGTGTAAATGACTATTCTAGCTGGAACCATTTTTTGTGGAGCATCTACGTGGTGGTGGTGGGATTTTCGTACGTGGTAAAAGGAATCGTGAAGAAGATAGGCTCATTTTGCAATGCCATGTCAAATTCTGTGGATGGTGCTTTATTGGATTCACTTTCTTCCTACTTCAGGACATTGACCAAATGCACAGCTCTAAACAATGCCAGAACTATTTGGGGAAGAAACAGTAAGTTGGTATTCTGTCTCTAATGGAGTTGCTAGCACAGTCGCCGAATATCAACCCTATTGAGCTGTTGTGGGAGCAGCTTGACCAAATGGGACTTAAGAAGTTCCCAAGCTTGTGGGAGGTGCTTCAGGAAGCATGGGGTGAAATTTCTTCAGATTGCATCAACAAATTTAAAACTAGAATAAAAAATGTCTGCAAGCAAATGATACAGGTATGGTAGATCATAAATGATAAAGTCCACCACAGAATGTATCCTTAACCAAACAAACCTGTAACTTTCAATCAACACAACAATTATAATGACATTATTTCTTTATGAATTACATGTTATTGATTCTATGAAATATATGTTAAAATAATTCTGTCATGTGTGTCTAAATGTATAAGCTCTCACAAGCGATTTTAATTCAGTACAAAAAACTCCTCTAGATCACACAATTGAGAAATTCTGGATGGACTAGTAAAATGGTTAACTTTGTTTGCCGAACAGATGTCTGAGCTGTAGATTTATAGCAGTTAGCATTATGTTTCCAAAGGTCAAGTGGCCTATCCATAGTGGTAATAGAACACAGGTTCTTGTTATGAACATGTCTTCCAAATGCTTCTAATTTATTGGCTGAAATTCATAAACTGTAATAAGGTCCATTATGATCAGTTTGATTTTACGTCATTGTAAACATAGACTGTAAAAGGAAATGACTCACTAAAATGGGCGTTTCAGATGAACTCCCATATGGGTTGTGTGTAGTTCATAAACCATGAAGGAGAGGGATGAAATGCCTATTAAAAATGATACACTTCCCGATATGTAATCGCTATCCATTTTGCCAAAGTGGAAAAATGACACCATAAAAAGTAACTTTCAACAATGACTAATTCAACTCACTCAGCTCTTATCAAACAGAAAAACAGTCTTATACCTAATATTGTCCACTTCTCTAAAGGTCAACTAAGAGATTGTTAGTTTCGTGACGCCGTACTTAAATCTGTTTATGTATTAACGTGTATAGTACAGGTAATGGTTTTTATTTACTTTAAGGATATTTTGGTTAAATGTAATGTCATACACTTAACCTATGATAAGAGTATTGTCATGACATGGTTATAACACTGCCATAACCATGTTATCACATATTATATCAGCTGACCTAAATTGTCATTATCCAAGTTTCAGGTTTCGAGGTTGATTTTTGAAATGCATCAAACAACATTGCTTCATCCTGCACAGTGAAATTCTTGACATGGCACCCAAAAAATATGTAGTGAGAGTTAAAAGGAAGAATATATAAGCAAAAATATAGCCAGACAAAAAATTATAATATGATGAAGCAGTAATATACATAATACCGTACACTAGCAGCAGTTTAAAGAAAAGAGTACTGTAGTCTATCAGCAATCTGGGTAGTATTCTTGAACATTTAGACATGGCAAGTATGGCATTAATATACATGACAGTGTAAAATAGAAGCAATTGATAGAATTGCTAAATATTATAAATACATATAAACAATAACATCCTTTCATAACAAGGTCTCAACACTGTAATGACTGATATATTAACTATTATGACATTATCATATTTTCTCATTATCAATCCTATTCATTTTGTCAAAATATAACCACACCAATCTTCTTATAAACAGTATTTTCTATGTTACATTTCATTATAAATGCTATATAGTAATATAATTATGCATGAAGTGATGTCAGATATTCACCATTCTCAAGGCTTTGTTCCTCATGATTGGGATGCCAGCAGTAGTAAATTTCAGGCTCAAGACATGACATCCTCTTTGTGACTAATGACCAACATAAGTACAACTGTGCATTACAGTCATGATCATTCTCCTGTGACATATAACTATCATGAACCCAAAATTCAGATTAATACGTTTTCAAAAGTTGGTCTGTATCCATCAATAAGCTGGATTAATTGCAAAACAGAGAATACCTTAACATTTTTAGATGTAAATTGATGTAGGTTTGGAAATAAAATTGAATATCCTTTTGAATGAAAAAGTACAGTGAAACTATATATCATGATCATCATATAATTCATTATTTAATATAATTACACATCTAATGACATTACTTTTTATATAATGTAGGCTACCATTTGAATATGTGAAACAGGGACCTTGGCCTGTTTGGCAAGGAAAACCATGCTCCAGATCTAAAAGAAGTGAATGCATTCTGACACATCTTTTGAAAGGATTATTGGTAGAATCCTTTTGAAATGGTTCTTGGTAGAACCCTTTGTATTGGGTTATAGTTAGAATCATATACAGGGATTTCTTTGAAGAAACCTATACTGAACCCTCTGCAATTAGGTATTTAAAGAGTCTGTTTCCTCAACAGGGACCAGATAAGCCTGGCTAGGGATGGTTGGCAGTGATTGCATTTGGCACACCTGGGGACGCTAACGGGGGAGACGGAGGAGGCAGTGAGGTTGGAAGGAGGCCATACTTCCATGAGTTACCTTACGAAGCTTACGCTGTTAATGCATTCTGTGACGAACCTTTCTATGAATAGTCTGCAAAACTAAATATTCTGTCTGTTTCCACAGGAGAATTTGTCCCAATTTGAGTATCCCAGATTTTTTGGAGTGTCCCAGAGTTTCCCGTTTTATGAAACATTTACACCTCAGACTGGTTTGGACTAGGAAAAGTGAAATGCCTCTATAATTTCCTGGTTGCAAAAATTAGACACAGTTTACCAAAAGTGAGAAAACATGCACTGAAATTGATCGCTATGCCATTCATTCACCTCTAAAGCATCTGTATGTAAAATCTACTGTATTCTCCCTGTGGAATATTGGTGAATTACACAAAAAGACTTCACATTAAAACCAACTCACACTAATCCAGCAAAGTGAAGGTTGATTTTTAATGGGCTTCTGGTGGATGTTTGGTGTCTCTATCGGTGGATATTGACTAGAGGAACTGAATATCCACCAAATGCCTGTTATAAAACAAACTTGCACACTCCACTAGGAGTTTTTACATTTATTATTGTCGGACTAGCTTACAAATGTGAATGACGATATAAATCCCTCAAATTCAACTCTGAACCTCCATGCCATTTCCATCCGTTTTGTTTATTTGCAACCCTTTATTCGGGACACCATGTGGGTGACATTAAAGATGAGGTAGAACAGAAAATGAGCAGGCTGTGGACATCATATGGTTAAATCACATACAGGGTCCAGTCTATCGAAATGTGCTCCCTTGTTGTTATGGTGTCTTAGTCGGAGATTGGGTCATAATAGACTGTCGTTGTTTTGTTTCTACCAAGGTTATCGCCTCAGGGTTACTGTTCATTGCTCTTCCAATCAACATTCTTGTCTCTGAATAAACTGTCTGGTATATTTTGGAGGCTTTTCACCCCTGTGAGATCTCACACCTCATGATATCTTTCCTGCAGGAACATTACAAAAGATGTCTTATTTTTGCCATAATTGAGATGTATTTGATGCCTACCATGACCAGAAAAGAAGGGGTCTGTTTAATAATTATATAAAAAAATGTGAGGATTATGCATTGTGTCATGCTCTGACTGTTTTGGGTGTTTTATGTGAAGTAAAATGTGACGAAAAACCCAGTAGATTGAAAGATTATATATAAACCGTCAGAGCAAACCCGTTTGGATATTTTTTATTGTTTCACAGCTATCTTTCATCAAGTGGCTTTAGATACGTGGTGGGTAAAAGTGGTTTTGCATAACACAATTTGCTTGTCACTCTAAGTTCAGATTTGATCGGGACATCCTTGAGGTAAAATGACACATCTCTATGTAGGATTTTTTTGGCATAGCTATGAAGTAAGAAGCATTGAAGGGGAAAGGATATTTCAACCCTTAGCGTGAAGGGTTAAGAAGATATAATGAGAATTTCTAAAAGGAATAATGGATGTGACCTTTATTTCCATTAGTATTTTATATACTAACATATATATATATATATTTTTTTTTATATGTATTATATATATCTATATACAGTCCTCTCCAAAAGTACTGGATCGTAAGGCAAATTCCTTTGTTTTTGTTGTATGAGACAAGTGTTCAGAATTTCAGTTTTCATTTTCTGGTTTTCCCATCTAGGACAACTCAGGACATACCACCCGTTGTTTGAACCCACCCAATTTTCAAGTGAGCAAAACTATTGGAACATGTGACTGACAGATGTTTCTTGTTGCCCAGGTGTTGCCTTTTAGGTTGATTGTTCAAACATTAAATAGCTCTGCATGACTGGTCTAAGTTTCCACCCTTGGTTTAAACCTATAAAGACTGCATTTCTTGTTAACAAGGATAAACCAACATGAAGACCAGAGAGCTGTCTATGGGAGAAAAGCAAGCCATTGTCAAGCTAAGAAAATAAGGAAATTCGTCCAGAGCCATTGGACAAACATTAGGCATAGCAAACACAACAATTTAAAATGTCCTGAAAAAGACAGAAACTACTTGTGTACTAAGCAACAGACGTCGAACAGGTCGGCCAAGGAAAAAAACTGTAGTTGATGGCAGAAATATTGTGAGAGCTGTGAAGAAAACCCCCAAAACATCAGTAAGTGACATCAACAACAACCTCCACAGTGCAGGGGTGAAGGTATCACAATCCACTGTTCAAAGATGATTCAGAGAGCAGAAATATGGAGGCCACATCAAAAGATGCAAACTACTCATCAGCAGTAAGAATCGGAAGGCCAGATTGAAATTTGCAAAGAAGTACAGAAACGAGCCGCAAAAGGTCTGGAACACAATCTTATGGATTGATGGTACAAAGATTAATCTCTACCGAAGTGATAGAAAGAAAAACACTTGTCTCATAATCATATTTTGATCTGAAATTTGACCAATGAAAACAAAGGAACTTGCCTTGCCGTTCCAATACTTTTGGAGAGGTCTGTGTACATACTGTATATATATATATATATATATATATATATATATATATATATATATATATATATACAGCTCTTGAGAAAATGAAGAGACCACTGCACCTTTTTTGTTCCTTTCCAAAAGTGCAGAAAAGGAAGGCTTTGAGTGAGGAACAGAAGGGTTAAAATTAAGAGACCACTGCACATTTAACCACTCCACACTCAAAACATTCCCTTCCAACTTAATTGGAAAGGAAATAAAAATGTGCAGTGGTCTCTTTATTTTTTCTGGAGTTGTGTATATATATATATATATATATATATATATATATATATATAGAGAGAGAGTGTAAGTAAACTGAAGGAATAAACTAAATGTGTCATACTGAAATGCGTTGCTAGTAACGCCTTGTGAGCCTCTGTCCTCCTTGATGACATGTGAAGTGACTCAGCAGAGGAAGGAGTAACAATCTTCTGACACATTTGGAAGAAACCAGTAAAGGTAAAAACAGCGGAAAATTCTGTGACATCAAGTTTGACGTATCATGGAGTCAATTTCAGTGACTGTATCAGGAAATATCCCACAATGTGCACATCTGCATTTGTGCATGTACCTTACAGCACCAGTCCAATGTTATGGCCAGGCAGGTATGATGTGACGGAAAAATATGAACTAGTAACCTTAAAAAATAAAATATATAATGTAATGTGTTTCCGCTCTGGAAAATCTACCTTTATTTCTCTGATGGGACTTTCCAAATCAACTGAGAATCAGAGCTGATTATATCACCTTGTTGCAAAACGCATCAGTGATTTGCATTGCACTTCTAATCTAAGGGGAACGTTTAATTCCCTAAAGCAATTATACGATCATTCGTCACTGATGGAATTCCCGCCTGATGGAATCCGGTGTTTCCTGTTAGGCTTGTGCCAGGCAATTACTCAGAGGTCAGCGTAAAGTAGAGAGGGACTTTTCCTGTTCCGCCAACGTTACTGGGAAGACCTGCTGGCGTCAGAAAGTTTCCCATTCCCAAGCATGTGTGTTGCCCCAGTGCCAAGGGGTGAGCTATCAGGAAGTTTCCCATTGATGAGGAAGAGAAACGTTGAAGATGTGGGCGAGTCGTTTAGTCATGCCCTCCTCCGAGGTCACACCACAAACGTTTTTCAGAGAACAACTGCACGCATCTGCCTTTTCAAACCTCGGCCAGTGCAAATGAAAAGTTAAAGGGCCTTCGTTGTTTCGAGGGCGACCAGTTAAGGGTCCAAGTCATAAAGACACAGACGTGGAAGGTGGTGGTGCCTTGATGGACACTTGACTTGGCTGGGCACCCGCTGTTTCTTCGGCTTTGTGTGCACAAATTCCAGCCGTCAGCGAAGGGTAGTTAATCACCAGCCCTCCATTGGGCTGGTTCCACATCGCCACACCGTCGCTCCCGCACAAAGGCGCCTGAGCGTCCCTCATTCGAAGAACGCAGCTTTGGCTTCAGTGACGGGCCCATGTGTGGGCCGGAGGACCAGCTGCACCCGGTGCTTTCTAAAGGCATTGACACATTCATGGGGACGTTCAGCAGCAACCCCTTGGCGTGTCATTCATTGGTCTTTTCTTCCAGATTCGGTTGACGAACACGAGGGGTGGCAGTCACGTTAATCACCGCGCAGCGGCCATGTTGTTTGTGAGGCTGTTTTGCCAGACTGTCAGCACACTGAGGAGTCCAGATTTGATTCAAAACCTTCAACGGTTGCATGACTTTTTCAGGAGCTGAAATGTTTTTTATTCAGATATATATTTATTCAAATTTTTCCAATCTGTTTGATACATGGAAATCAGTCGTGTGCAGGCCCATCCCTTGAAAAATAGAGCCCAGACATAATGTCTCCGTAAACGGTTGAGGTACTTCGTGACAAAGCCAAATCCTCTGAATCTCCATTGCATGTTTGATAATGAGGACCTTGTCTCCAGCTGTTAATCTTTGTCCCATCCTGGCACTTGCACACAGCTCCATGGTATGTACTAAACGTTATTGTGTGCTCAAAGACGCAAGAAATCAGGGAGAGCCTCTCCCCAGATGCTGGCAAGTATAAATCCAATGCAAAGATGTCAGCCCTAAATCATATTAGATGCTTGTTATTCTAATACTGCTCGGGCACAGCTTGTTTGTCTAAAGGCTTGAATATTCCATTACGGATCACAGTTGGACCTCGCTACCTCCATCATCTGTTACAGAGGAGAAGACAGAGAAGAAGTTCACACGGGCAGCATAATCATTAAAAGGCTATTCTGTATGCCTTTCTGCTCCCCAAAATATGCAAAAGGGAGACTTTGGTAGGCTGGGCACTGGCTTGGATATTCCACAATGTGACACGATCAGACGTTTACTGGCGGTGCCAGGCAGATGCAGAGACTAAAGGACCCGAGCCCACCAGGGTTGTTTAATAAGTCTCATCTCCCCTGTAGTTTCATAGGAACCAGTGCCTCATCAAGTTCTCTCATACAAAAAGCGGGTTCTGTGTGACTCAGAGCTCGCTGGCTTGAGACTAATTTGTTCCATGCACTGCACTTGCAGTTTGTTCAGAGAAAAAGGCCCCCTAAAATGCGGACCGTGTTTATCTAAAATCAGGCCACAGATGACAGACTCTGATTTGTGGTGTGATCTGTATTTTATTCACTGTTTATATGCATCCCATATATTAAAGTCCCCAGCTATCAAGTGAGTAAGTAAGTTAGGATTGTTGTGTGGGAAATTATTATTAGGCAACTGGCAAACAAAAGTAATCTAACAACTTTGGAAGCTGTTCTTTGCTAACTGCACTGTTTGTTTTTTTCTGGGCAAGGAAACTTTTGGATGAAAATCCACAACAGGTGTGCTTTACACAAGATTTTGGAGTGAACCACTTGATATATCAGGGTGGAGGAAACTGAAATGACCCAATAGGGAGTTCAGCATATTTCTCTCACCTCGTCAAACTCAACAGGGTCTTCATCGGACCAATGCTCACCTTTGATAGGCTCATTATGGCAGATATAATCCCCTTCTGCAATTACAAGTACTTTTTGTGCCTGACAAGTCTTAGCCTGCTCTTAATTATTCATCTGGAGAAGTCGTAAGCCTGTGCTAAAAAATAAATGTGTCTTACTGTCTTATTCACTGAGATGAAGGATTTAAAATAGGGATTTAGCCTTCTGCTGCAGCAAACAATTTTATTTTAGAAAGTAAATATGTTAAATTGACTGAACTTTATTCTCAATTGCTTGGTGGCTTGGCGTGGCAAGAACAAATATTATGGTGCCTGGAGACCTTCAAAACGAAACCTCTTCTTCTCTTACATAGCTGGATTTTGGAACTGTTACATGGAGATTGATTGTCACATTTTGTGCTTTTTTGCATGCTGTGAATCCTATGACATTTTATAATATATTCTTATATTTATGCTTGCACACAGCCTACATTTTGTGAGTTACAAAATGTGAAATTCTGCTGGACTTTATTAACTGCATAAAACCTGCCAGAGTTCCCAGAAATGATGGTTAATATGACACAGCAGGACAGTTCCATGCCCCTTTATTGCCAAGGTGTATTCATCTCTTTTTTCCTCATACTGTTAGGGTGAAAACTTATGACCATGCCACAAAATTAAATGTGAGATCTGATAAATGCAGAGAGAAGGATGGAAAACCTCCTTTGAGCTTGCTAAGGCCGACGACATGAGGGCAGCCAATGTGACTCAGAGGGCAGAAAACACTGATCACACCTGGTTCCAGCTGGAGGAACTTCTATCCTCTACTGAAACAATAACAAGGAGTTGTCAGTTTCATTGTGACAGAAAAACATTGGATATTTTCCACTCCTCCGCTTCTGTGGAAGAGTGCTGCTCCCGGCATATAACAGCCCTGATAATTTTCAGTGTTGTTGCCGTGGTGACTCACATTAGGGTTAATGGGTGGGAATGTTCATGATCTCCATAGCTACGACTTCCATGTGTTCTATCAATCTCAGTGCCAGTGTTTGTCTCCACGCCTCTTGTCATCTGATCGGAGAACAGGTTAGTCTCCCTGTATGAATAGAAATGTGTTGATGCTCTCCCTGATCTGTAACCATTGGAAATTATTTTGTGTATTTATTCAGATTTGATATAGTACTAGCAACATAGTTTTCTGGTCATAAGCAGTCAATAACAATACATTTGAAAGTTTTTAGTTTAAAGGTGTCCATTATACCCCTATTATATACACATACAGTTTTTAAGACTGTGTAAGAAGTGCTGTGTATACTTACAGTGTAGTTACACATAGCTAAATAGTGCTCAACAATGACAAACAATTTGTTAAATTTGTGAGCAGAGGTCATTTACACTAACCTGTATTAACTTGTATTACCCAAAGGCCTCATGCGCCGCAGCCCTGTCTCTGTGGTGTGAAATCAATACAGCAATAAATATACATGAAAAGGAAAACCTCCAGGTTTGATTCCACAACCATTTTACTCCGGCTAGAGGTTAAAAGGGATCCTGTTACTTCCATTTGTGGCATGAGTGTGAAATGTTATTCCGCTCAAAGAGATTATTCCGACCTTTTCTGCTCTGAGACACAGAAACATAATATGTTAGTGTCTCACTCAGTGCCATCTTTAGACTATTTGGGGCCCCGTCTCCCCTATCCGCCGAGGGCTCCCTAGCACTCGGAAGCCCAGTACCAGTCCAGGGCTGTCTCTTCTGCTCAGAACTGGTCATGGTCTCACTCCCGAGAGAGAAGGGAATAGGAAAGAATAGCTCAATGAAAGATCCAATGTTGTGCATGCTGGGACAACCAGGAGCATGCATGTAGCAGGTATGTGTGTGAAGTCCAATATGATTCCTGTGGCTCCGATTGAATGTACGTCGTGTTGATGACAGGCTGGGGGACAGAGCAGGGGTCGGCGCCTTGTGAAGTGGATCATAATGAATTACGAAGGGGCCTGGGCAGATTGGCATGTGGCCAAACGGTAAACTGGACATCAGCAATGAAGCCCACCAAGGTCTGATTCCACAGTAAAGGACAAATACGGTCGTGTATATTTAGTTCACATCGTCACTGCTTCACAAACACACTTTTACTTTTAGTCGAACAGACGTTGATTTTCATGGTTTTCGTCACGCTCCGTTGGCTCTCAGGTGTGGTTAATTGTTAAGTCCCCTGGAAGCCATTATGTCTCACACAGCCAATCCAATGAGCCATACCAAAAATGAAAACAAGTACTGTGTGTGTGTGTGTGTGTGTGTGTGTGTGTGTGTGTGTGTGTGTGTGTGTGTGTGTGCGTGCGTGCGTGTCTATTGTGAAGAAACAATATGGAGACGTTTCTCCTGTCAACACCCAAGTGGCAGCATGTCTGAACCAGCACCCGACCACTATCAGATGGGAGGCTGACATCCCTCTCCCCCTCTCTCCCCCGCTCCTCCTCTCTCCCTCACCAACTCCTCTCCACCTTTTCCCCTCTCCTCGCTGTCTTGCACAGGCCCCCCCAGAACACTGTGGCTGGACATATCGAGGAAGAACAGGTCAGTGTTTTCACTGACGTGTCCGATTATCTTCACGGCTTTCGCCCGCGATCTTCACAATGCGGCACAGAGATCTTATCCGGAGCGTGTTTTCACCTGCTCGTTCTCGCCGAGACGAGGAACAGAGTGCACCCATATGCCTGGATGTGGTTGAAGTGCCACGCATAGCGCATTCAAAAGCCCGACTCCGAGATCTGTCCGTCACAATGGCCAGTAGTTTATTTTGGTTTCTCCCGTGTCCCCCATACAAAGCCCTGAGGCCCCAGCCCTTCATTTGCCATTTCTACTGAGCGAGCATTGTTTATTTTCCATTCTCCTGTCCCCCTCCATACAACTGACCATGGATACAGATCCTTGTTTGTTTTTTTGGGGGGGGGTCACCACAACCAGACATTGGACAATACCCCGTGGCTCCTGTGGCGTTGGGGCGTCATGTGGGGGCTGCACGTGGCGGCGGATAGAGGGGATCATTCGCTGGCCAGGCGGGGGTGCGGAGGGTTAACATTCTCTCAACTGCAAGTACAATCATCACAACTCTATGGCACCTCCACAAAATGTAGTAACTCACCCTAAACATTTAATTCATGCTTCAAAACATAGTTATTGTGTCAGTGAATTGGCCAGTGCCACCAAAATGAAAAGTTATTTTCTCATTGTGTGCGCCATACCGGTCAAAATGTTTAGATGTTTTTTCACCATGGCAGTCAACCCTGGAAATATTTGTAATATACACATTTCAGTTTTGTTCTACTTTTCTGTCTAGCTGAAGGCTGGTGTGTATCACACTGAGCTTTTTAGATATCAGTTTCAACAGTGAGAAAAGTTTACTGGGAAAAGTGAATACTGTACAAATATGTAGTACACATAAAAGTTTATGCACATTTGTATGTATACAATAAGTTTAGTGAAGTGTTGCAAGTAAACAGAAAATTCCCTTGTGCATGTTTCTTACATATAAAGTAATATATACTGAGCACAAAATAACATCCATGAAAACAAAATATTGGCAACAATGAAAAATCATGCAGTAGTTCTGTAAAAAGCAATGAATTGTACCTCCTCCCGGTACGAAACACTACAAGCTCCCATTTTGTTGGTGGACATCCTGTCGTTCTTGTTGGTCTGGCAAGAGATTTTCATCAACATCACATGTTTTCCCTTGCAACACACCAGGGGAAAAATCAATCAATCAATCAAATGTATTTTATAAAGCATTATTTACCTCAGCAGTTGTCACAAAGTGCTTTTACAAAACACCCAGCCTGAAACCCAAAAGAGCAAGCAACAACTGTGTTGAAATTCAGTGGGTAGGAAAAACTCCCTATAAAGGCCAAAATTTAGGAAGAAACCTAGAGAGGAACCAAGCTTAGAGGGATTGACCAGTCCTCTTCTGGCTGTGTGAACATATTAAGAGTCCGAATTATAATAGTTAATCGATGCATTTGGGCTTAGCCCAGAGTCTATTTAAACCTAGTCCAGATCGGAGGCATGACCAGATGGACAAGAACAGGGACAGACAGGGGGGTCAGCTGAGTGGCAGCTGAAATCGTCAGGTATCATCTTGATCTGCAACACAACCAGGAGGACTTTGGACAGAGACCGTAACGAGTCAAGCCTGGTACTCCGCAGGTGTGGGCCAAGACCTCATGGCCTCCTAAGTTTAAAACGGCAGGAGACAGGAAACATTTAGAAAATGCATTCCTTAGAACTACAAGAATTTACAATGTAGAACGAGAACTGACCCTATTCCCCCAGCACAATAATATAATAATATAGCAGCGTAAGATCTTGGGGCTGAGACAGGGGGTCCAGTGACACCGTGGCCCTATCCGGGGAGGTCCCTGAGTATTCATTCCTAACTTTAATTGTCAAATCATTCCACAGTAGCGGAGCTCTATGAGAGAAGGCACTGCCTCTGGCTGTTTGTTTAGAAATCTTTGGTACCATTAGAAGGCCTGCATCTTGTTACATGTATGGCTGGATCATTTCTGCGAGATAAGTAGGAGCAAGTACATGTATTGATTTATAGGTTAACAATAAAACCCCTAATCCTAACTTGCAGCCGGTGTTAAGAGACTAATACTGTAGTAATGTGTTCACAATTTTTTTTTCTAGTTAGGATTCTAGCAGCCGTGTGCAGCACTAATTGAAGTTTATTCATTGATTTATGTGGATAACCAGAAAAAAGAGCATTGCAGTAATCTAATCTTGAAATAACAAAAGCATGGGTTTGTTTTTCTGCATCAAGTTTTGATAGAAAGTTTTAGATTTTTTGCAATGTTTCGAAGATGAAAATGAGCAACTCTTGAGATATATTTTATATGTTCATTAAAAGGAGAGGTCAGGGTCAAGGCTAACGCTGAGATTGAAGATGCCGCCATTGAAGTTCACAGTGAGGTCTGCCAACAAATTCCATTGTTTCTTGGGTCCTAAAATGAGCATTTCAGTTTTTCTTGAGTTTAAAAACAAGAAGTTATCTGTTATCCACTTCTTAATATCTGAAACACATGCTTCTAAAGTAGCAAATTTTGGAGTTTCTCCATGCTTCATCAAAATATATAACTGAGTGTCATCAGCATAACAATGAAAATTGACATTGTGATTCCGGATTACATCACCAAGATATATAGTGAGAACAATAATCGGCCCAGAACCGAGCCTTGAGGAACTCCAAAACATACTTTTGATTTGTCAGAGGATATACCATCTACACCTATGAATTGATATCTTTCAGATAAACAAGATTTAAACCAGGCTAAAACATGTCCATGTAGCCCAATATGGGTTTCCAGTCTTTCTAAGAGAATGGAGTGATCAATAGTGTCAAAAGCAACACTAAGATCACGAAGCAACAGGACGGATGCGGAACCTCTGTCTGAGGCCAATTTCAATATTACATCACCTTGCGGGTAATTTGTCAGTATTGCAGACATTACAAACATTTCATGTCATAAATATTTATGTAATATACATGTATGTCTAAAAGATTTTGATAATTCAATGGATTATTTTGCATGTGATGTCTCAAACGCCGAAAGAACGTTTAGAAGTTGTGAAGAGTATGACAACGACACTGAGAATCAACTCATCGGTTTTGATAAGCGAGCCATATTGTAGACAATTTACATATTTGCACGTGACAAAACATGTGCAATTTGTTTACATGAATAAGAAATTATAATCTGGGGTGAACAAGAAACTATTGTCTGAGATTTGAACTCTGAACCATAACTCTCATCTGAGAAATGAGTGGAGTGATCAATAGTGTCAAAAGCAGCATTAAGATCAAGAAGCAACAGGACGGAAAGTGAGCAATTTATTATGTTCAACATTGGCTGACCTAGTACCGGAAATACCTCTTTAATTAATTTGATTGGAATCGGGTATAGCTGACAATTTGTGGGTTTAGAACTCATTATACATTTTTAAGAATGTGTCGAGCGATACAGGTCAAAAAATCTGCCGATACGGAAATCTGCTGGAGATTTCAATTTCAACTCTGAACCATAACTCTCATCTAAGAAAAGAATGGATTGGTCAATAGTGTCAAAAGAGCCTAAACAATTGAGAAAAACTGTACGATATAGTAGGTGAGAAAATCCAATATCAGTATAACACATTTAGTGGCTTATAGAGTGGGTGGGAGTAGTGTAAATGTGCATGAATGTGGGAGGGGGGCAGATGTCTAACTTAAGATTCTGTTTGAAGAGACATGGTTGCTGGTGTTTTTGTGACTCTTACAAATAAGTGGATGCTTGTTCCACTTTGGGATCCAAAACATAGAAAACATTTGATTGGGATCTGTCCTGCCTGCAATGTTCATATCCATTTCCCCAAGTGGAAAATACACAGTCTTGTACACACACACACACACACACACACACACGCACACAGTGTCTTAACTCTGACTATCAAGGCCAGATTTGAGCCTTTAGAGGGAACATTTGAAATCAAAGATGGTTGTAAATTCTGATGGAAAAAATAACTGGATGAAGAATATCGTTTGTTTCAAATCTTCCCCAACCATTCAGTCACAACCTCCCCCCAACCTCTACTGCCAGTTCAGACACAAATACATCTTCTTGGATAGATCCAAAACCCAAAATTACAATTGTTCGAGGAACAATAAAAGAAGGAGCACTTAAAAACAGTGACATGAAGACTCTAGACAGAGTTTAACAGTTTTGCTGAGTCATTTTATAGACCGAGTGACTTGGGCCCACTGGAGGGCCCAGAGTGAGCGTGTCAGCACTCTTATGGCCGTGATTCAACGACACGTCTTGTTGCTGCCTGTCTACAGTTGCCTGCGGATAGAGAGATCCCTGTTACGTCACGCCGCCCCAAAAGCTCAGCAGAGACTGGCGCGAGGCGGTACAATCGCGGCACGGATCACGTAACACTCTTACCGGTGAAACTGGATATAACTTGCATTAAAGTCTTCTGTCTCTGTGTCCGTTGAAAAGATTGGATTTGATTGCAGTGTAGTCACAAGTGTAGAATGGAGAGGAATTGACTTCTGTGGGTTTGTCTGTTGGTTTAAATGTGAGAAAGCAAACAATAACTGACATCTGACATTTGCTTAGACAACATATATACAGTTAAATATATTTATAAATATAGATCTACATATACAGAGTTAACATTTACAGTAAAAAATGAAGACCACTGCACCATTTTCTTCTCTTTTCAATAAGTTGAAAAGGAAAGTTATGAGTGAGGAACAGAAGCGTTTGAGTTGCAGTGGTCTCATATTTTTAACCCTACTGTTCCTCACTCAGAACCTTCCTTTTCAACTTTATTTGAAAGGAAAGAAAAATGTGCAGTGGTCTCTTCATTTTTTTCGGAGTTATATATATAAATATATATAGAGAGAGAGAGAGAGAGAGAGACAGAAAATGAGATTGATAGATAGATAGATAGGTAGGTAGATAGATTGATAGAAAAATAGAAAAGTAGATAAATAGATATACAGTATACCTGAATAGATTCTGGTTTATCATACATAAAAATATACAATGATATTCTTATCGATCATTCAAAATTTGGGGATAATGCAACAACTGGCAAATATATGTCAAGATATCTGGTCTTATTCCGACAATCTGCAGAAAATGTTAAAAAGTTAACCTTGGCATGTCGTTGTAACTGCCAAGAATAACTCCTGCTTCAGTCCTATTCTGACCTTTTTAGATACATAGAACTACTACATAAAACCAGACCTTTTTACACAAACTTCACAACATACTACATCTACCAAATGAGGAATGCTGGAAACTTTTAATACTAGATTATAGCTACTTTCAAATTAGACAACAATTCAAAATGGATTCTCCTTATGACCTTTGCCAGCATGACAGCCAAGTCCTTCTCCCTGTGCATGGCAACAGATGTTCCACAGTTTGACCCTTTCTCAAAGGGGCCCTTTGTCTGGCCTGAAGACTGAACAAGTGTCCATCCAGGGTCATAGGTCAGATAATGCAAAAGGCACAAGGTCTCCCCAGTGCCGTGACCATTTAAATGAGC
Source organism: Esox niger (assembly GCA_016801105.1). Lineage (NCBI taxonomy): Eukaryota > Metazoa > Chordata > Actinopteri > Esociformes > Esocidae > Esox > Esox niger. The sequence continues at coordinate 25,434 of JACXGJ010007610.1, forward strand.
GCAAGGTGATACCCTCTACGGGTCAGAGGTCACATGTTGAAACCAGGCCTGTGTGTTGACTAACATCCTTTGGCGTCCCCCCTCCATCCCCTCGGTGATGACGGGAGAGGGACACAGGCTCCCATGGGACACAAAGACATCCCTGAGGCTTGTGGGTGATTAGGAGAGCCAATCACGCGAGCATCTCGGCCGGCCAGAATGACCAGCTGGACTGGGCTATTTTGTCAGACAGGCTTGATTTCAGCCAGACCCATGAAAGACGTTGTACACTCATTGCAGCCTGAGCCTGGTGTTGAGCTATCGCAGCATGGACAAACGTTCGGCTTGACGTTTTTTGATAAAACAAAAAACATTTACATGTACAGTGAGGGACCTGATTCTAGACTAGTACATTTTGAGACAATTTCAATATAATTTTTGTAAGTAGCTCGCATTTTACTGCTAACACATCTCATGAATGTTTGCTAGACAGCTGTGATTAGATTAAGGATGAAGTCTTCGTGATATCCCAAGTTTTCATAATCAAGACTACACAAACAGCAGAAAATGACTCCTGAAGAATACACCTCTAATGTCATTTGTAATGACACAGACATGAACTACTGTTCTGCATGACCTCCTCTCTGCTTTCATGCAAGAAAAGAATAACAAATCTTCTCTCAATTTAGCTGGAAGCAGTCCAGTATGAACATAATTACCCTCATTAGAGAAATATATTTGGCATTGGGCTTATTAGAAAATATTGTATGTTGTAATATTTGGACAAGGAACTGATCTCATCGGCTCGTCTTAATTTCTATGGTTATTTAGCTGTGGACGAAATTATCTTAACATAACTGAGGCAACCTTATATATATAATTGCAAATTTGTTGGGGGGGCATGGCAACTGATCACAAGCTTAACTTACTGTATGTCAGGTATGCAGCACATTTTTCACATGGGTTCCGGACTGAGGAAGAACAGACATACTGTCAGCACTCAGAGACAACCCAACCATCTTGAACCATTCCTGTGAAGCAATGTCAACAACAGATTGTCGTTTATTAGCCAGGACAGTGTGTTTGCACATACTGAAATTGATCGCATACACACGCACGCACACGCTTGTTTTACTTCGCTATTCCATTTAGGACAAAAGTGCATTTCTGCAAAAAATCTTATTTTCTAGAACCTTAATCTTAAACCCAAACACCCTCAAACTCGAAAATCGAAACCTAACCATGACTTAACCCAAAACATAACTCTTAAAGTCTAAACTTAACCCTAACCCTGAATCATTTTAGAACCCTTGCTCAAAACCCATATTTATGACCTGCAAAATGTCCTCACTAATCATGATGCAACTCACAATAATAACAAATCCTATGCACATGCACACACACTCTTTATAGCCACAACAAATAAAACAATAAATTGCCATACATGATGTTATTTTATGCTCTCCATCACATAAAATAAATCAGTGCCAACAGTCCATGTGTCCAACATGACACAAAAGAAAAACGATGTTCATTTTTGCAGTTAAGAATGATGAATCCTACAGTCTTTCCCCTCAAGTTTCAAAATGTCGAGTTGTATGCCCAAATTCCCAAAAGTAAATAATTCGAATATAATTAGAGGATTAGGAAAGTAATTTAAACACCGTCAGTCAAAACTAATGGGGTCATTTCATACGTCTGGATAGTGTTTTCATCATTGCTCTTTTCCTCATGACTTGTTAAAGCTGCCTCCTAAAACGAAAACTGGGATCATTTTCTGTTCAAAGACAAAGCCTCTGATGACTAGTATTGTTTATGGCCAGGCTTCTATTAGTCACAAATAAGCACAACTGTGCTACAGAGAACAGAATCATGGGAAAAAGGGAACTGTAATTATCAAAGGTCATCCTCTACCAGCTGTAAATTACAAGTAATGAGCACTTTGCTTATTGTCTACATTATAGTATGCTCTTCAGGAAACCACTCATCTGCCAAATAAAAAGTAGCTGAAGTTTATTTTGATTACAGTGCCAAAGTGAAGATATCTGTATTATTTGGCCTTACTCAGAAGACCAAATTTGGGGAGTCACCTGTTCTCCCAGGATTGAAGATCCTGGCTAAAGAATGAGTCTATAACAATGGACAACCATGTCCCAAAGCACTGACCAGCCAGTGAACGACGATGATGGGCAAACGTGTCACAATGCACTGACCAGCCAATGAACGATGATGAGCAACCGTGTCACAATGCACTGACCAGCCAATGAACGACGATGAGCAACCGTGTCACAATGCACTGACCAGCCAATGAACGACAATTAGCAACCGTGTCACAATGCACTGACTAGCCAATGAACGACAATGGGCAACCGTGTCACAATGCACTGACCAGCCAATGAACGACAATGATGGGCAAACATGTCACAATGCACTGACCAGCCAATGAACGACAATGGGTAACCATGTGACAATGCACAGACCAGCCAATGAGTGACAACAGGCAACCATGTCCCAATGCACTGACCAGCCAATGAACGACAATGGGCAATGTCAATATGGAAAAGTAAAGCTGGCAATGGCATAGAGACTTGGCAAGCTCTGACAGCTGTAGATTAACAGACAACATGATCTCGTGTGTGCCCTGAACATTACAGGTGGCAATTGTGGGGCACCAACTGGACAGTTCTTGCCATTAAAGGCAAACTTGAAATAACAGACTGGAAATCCACTTTCACAACTCCAGTGGGAACACTGCTGCCACAGAAATAAAGAACTAGACAGTTCGATGCCGTGTTGGAAGAACTTGAAATGTGTTGCGAGGACAGTTTGAAACATTTGAAATAATAATCACTGTCTCTCTGGTAACAAAAACTGTCCCCATAGATACTAGCTATGTAAGAGTGAAACTGTGCCAAAATGCATTGGCACACCAATAAAGTGGTCCAACAAACATCTGTGACCATGACTACAGTGGTTGGGTGCAAAAATGCCCTCAACCCCCCACCCCCACACCCCCCGCCCGACTCACACCCCTCCCCTCAACCTTCCCAGGGCCACTGCGGAGCAGGCTGTGCCCCTTCTAAATAGTGCCTGAATGCAGCTTGCTTCCTAAAGCTTACAAGCCCCCCCACTGGGTAGAAAGCATGCACAAGTAAAAAAGACATGTTCTAGGCAGCCAAAAACCTCAATGGCTTCTCCATTTTCTCCATCTGCCAGGGTCAAATTCCAGCCAATGAAGGCTGAACTTAAAGGTTTCACTCAGTTACTGGTCGTGGACTAAAGAATTAGTTTGATGTTGAACCTGACTGTTGCTAAATCAGCCTTTTGTCTATCAATTTCAAGTTTTGCTGCTCAGGACTGCAGCCTCACATCACAGAAGAGAGCTTAGGTCGTCTGTCATCTATCGTCATAAGCATGAGCCAGCTGATATTTCACTCAGAATTCAGGTGAGGTGTTCAAGTGGTGTGTAATGGAAACCAGTACCAGTTTACTGGTCACTTACTTCTAACAGTTAAATCCCAATGGTCCCTGACACTCATGCATACAGACACACTTTCAAGAAGTTAAACGAGAATGATAAAGTTGAACAGGGAATCTGATTTCATTTTGACATGGGTTAACCATTTTTTTTATTACAAATATATTTTAATTGCTACATATAACAAAGCACAAATGGTTACCATTTAACAATAACTACTACCATATTTGTAAATATTAGTTAACTATTCATTCGCTTGCATAAAATATGTTTGTAAACTATTTTACAATGTATTAATGAGACCTTTAATGACACCTTTATAATAAAGCTTAAACAACACAGTTAGTGAAATGAAACAACACAGTGAAATGAAACAACACAGTTAGTGAAATGAAACAACACAGTGAAATGAAACAACACAGTGAAATATAACAACACAGTTAGTGAAATTAAACAACACAGTTAGTGAAATTAAACAACACAGTGAAATAAAACAACACAGTTGGTGAAATTAAACAACAGTGAAATAAAACAACACAGTCAGTGAAATGAAACAAAACAGTGAAATAAAACAACACAGTTGGTGAAATGAAACAATACAGTGAAATAAAACAACACAGTTAGTGAAATGAAACAACACAGTGAAATAAAACAACACAGTTAGTGAAATGAAACAACATAGTGAAATAAAACAACACAGTGAAATGAAACAACACAGTTAGTGATATGAAACAACATAGTGAAATAAAACAACACAGTTAGTTAACAACACAGCCCACATGCATTGAACTATTAAAACTTGGACTCTTAATATGTTCACCCGGCACAGCCAGAAGAGGTCTGGTCACCCCTCGGAGCCTGGTTCCTCTCTAGGTTTCTTCCTAAATTTCGGCTCTCATAGGGAGTTTTTCCTAGCCACTGAAGTTCAACACTACTGTTGTTTGCTCCTTGGGGTTTAAGGTCGGGTGTTTTGTGAAAGCACTTTGCGACAACTGCTGATGTAAAAAGGGCTTTATAAAATAAATTTGATTTGATTTGA
>JACXGJ010007611.1:0-29908 GCA_016801105.1 Esox niger
TTTTTTTTTTTTTTTTTTTTTTTTTTTTTTTTTTTTTTTTTTTTTTTTTTTTTTTTTTTTACTATGTTGAAAAAAGAAAACATTCAAACATGGATGAAACAATACAGGCTTCGAGTTCTGACCTCTTACAGTATTTTACAGGTGGTAAGACATGGCAGATTTTTATGAATTGGCACTACTAAATGGGGTTATGTGGTCTTTTTCTAATTGTATAATTTAATTTAGTACAGAGTTTGTAAGATATCAGAGTATATATTGTTTCTATGACATGGTATTGCATTTATATCTTTTTACTACTCCAGTGATCTGTGATGGCTGCAGCAGCTTTTCGTTATGTTTGTTTTTTTAAAGATAAAGAATTGTTTGAGAAGTCCTTCTTTAAAATCCATCAAATATTCAAAGATTGTGTACAGACTATTCCTTAGTGGTGGAATTGAAAATGTACAACAAGAGTTGTATTTTCTGTTAAGAGTCTAAAGATTTTGCTATATAATGGACAAAAATGTAATCGTATAAATATTAATTTTGTACCTACATTGTGCAATACTTGATAAAAAAATGGTATAACAAAGTATTTTGAGTCAGTGTCTTACATGTCAAGAGGGACTGAAATAGTTTATATTGTTAAGTTTGTATTAAAAATGCTTAAAATGATATGCTTGTCTTTATTTTTTTTAATTTCATATTTGCACCCTGGTCTTTTTAATAAAATAAACTACAGTCGATGTGATTTGTGGACATTGAATTTTTTTTTATTAGTACAAAAAACATGCTTTTCTTAAGTCCAAGATTCTCTACTAAAGAAACTCATCACCGTAACCATTTTAATTGGTTTGAAAAGTAGTAGTGCTTTCATACAGGGACAGGGCGATTCTGGAGTTGATCAGCTGAACAGCCTGGGCTGTTGGACTGCCCATGACCGGTCAAAGGTTCGTAATGATGGCATTTTATATGTAGCATCATGTCTTTAAGCTCATGGGCCCTGGAGCAGCTCACAGGCTGAACTCAAAATGTAATTTTTGTTTATATAGTGCCTCTTTCTATAATCGATTTAACAGACTGATCTTACTGTATTAAAACCTAATATAAACATAAAACTAAGCTAATGGACTGAACAGCTCTCCAATAAACCACCTTTACTCACAATGCGAAGATCAATCAAACAATCAAATTGGAATTTTCACAACGTAGCCATACAACCTACACTTAATATGGCCCTTACCCCTTCCTGTATTTTGTATGTACTTCTAGTATGTATGGTCATGAAATACGGTGTGCCTGAGGAATATCAGTTCATTCAGCCAGGATCCAAAGTCCAAGCCGATCCATGCCCATCATATGATCGCTGACGTAATGAAAACAGGTGGAGTTATTTGTGTCGTCAAATTGATGTTATCAGGCTTGTGCTCCTTTAAACATTTTATTACCTGTCTGCTGTGCCCGGCGGTGGACTCGACTATTATAAGCAAACGAAGCAGTGCAGAACCACATTTAGCAACACACGTAAATTGAGAAATGTGTGAAACTATGGTTTGTTACTGTGTTAGCATAGTTTGTGTGAAACATGTGGCAGCCTGGAGGCGGTGCATCACTGCAGTTGCGTCACTGCAGCGAGGTTTGGGTCCTGGTTGTACCACAGCTGTTGTGGTCACGAGACCCTTAAGGGTGCATACTAGCCAAGTACCGCCTGGGTTGGGTGGAAGGATCGCCTGCAGGAGTTTCCTCCCTCGTGCTCAAGGTACTCCTTGTGGCGGGTTTGGCATCTGCAACTGACGTTGTTAGCGGCATTAAAAGCAGCATGACTTGGCGAGGCAATGGGGCATGGCCCAGAAGATGGGTTTTTGAGACAAGATGGCAACTATGAATTGGAGATACATTTGTTAACTTTTCTCATTCAATTTGTCTCCACTGGCTATTTTCTAGCCGTTGTGCTATTTCGATATTTAGAGAGGAACCCTATCTACTAATATGTTGTTTTCAGGATGAGAGTTAGGAGTGGAGGTCGATAGCTTTCCCATGTGCTACAGTACATCAATGCCTGCCTTCGTGTTGTCATTATGCTGCATAGCGTCACTGGAAGTGAATTGGAGCTCATGCTAGGCTAGAACTGGCCAAACATTCACAACGTTTTAGCGTTTCAACAGCTTACCAATGAATAATCACATCGGCCATTCTAAATGTAGCAACGGTTGCAGCAGGGGGGAATAGCTTGTGTTTCTGTGTCCGAAAGGTCTTCTCCCGGCCTAGGCTCTGATGGTCTGTTACTGTAGGCATTTGAATATGCCTGTATTAATAAGGTTAAGGTATTTCAACAACAAAGCTTTGTTAAAGCAGCTGAAGTATAAAGCCCTCTTGTGAGAGGGCTTTGTGGTGGGTTGAGATAACGTTTGTCGTTATTCATTTAGCTTTTTGTGGGTTGAATTGCAATCTAAGTGAGGGCCGGTTTGAGCTTTACACTAAGTGCACGGAATTTGGGGTAAGTGAGGCTCTTTTGGCTGGTACTGTTATACACAAAACCGTTTGGGGGGGGGGGGTAGGTTAAGGATAATGGGTCTTTGACAACTTAAAATAATATGTATTTCACAGCAATTCTGTGCGTGAGGCTAGCAAGGTATTGCACTGTGTGTAGTCATTGGCAACCTAATAATGTGGTGAACAAGGTGCTGTTTGAATCCCTGAATCTCAATACACTTAACAACCATTGTAATTGTTTCATCCTATTTGAATATAAATGTGATTTCTGTAGTCAAAGCATTTACAATCGGTGTATGTGTACATGTTTGCATATTAGCACAAGCACACATTTTGTTTTTCTACCCTTGTGGGGAGAAATAACCTTGACCAAGAAATTGTACCTTTTAACTAGCCCTAAACCTCTTATCTTAACCTCAATTATAAAATGTTAGGTTATGCTTAGCCATATCTATAACACCTAACCGGTATGTCTAAACCTAAAAGTATATCCAGTTCTAACTCTGCCCAATTTTAGGTTTTCCCTTAGCCTAAACCCAACTCAGAAATAGTATTTTCCCTGGTACATACCAGACAAAAAACCTTGTCCCAACTCCCAGTTCAGGTTTAACTCTTTGTGGAGACTTTGTGTCCGCAGGTTAACATAGACCTGGACACGCACACATACATATGGTTAATAGAGCCACAGATGGTCTAGTCCTCTGTCACACCAGCTGGTCTTCCAGGGTGTGTGACATTGTATTGCTGGAGCCCATCTAGTCCAGGCAACTGTACTTTCACTAAAGATACAGCTTAGTGCCATGTGACATATTCTTTACTGCTTTGAGAATTGACATCAGGTTATGTAAAAGGCTGAGGTTATGGAAAGGACCATGCAAAATCAATTTTTGTGTGTTTCTCCAACTTCTTGACCTTGACAGATGATGTGATGACTGAGATATGGACTGGAACATAATTGAATCACAGACCACAGAGAGAAGGTGCATCTAACCTTTGTTATGACTTGGTTTGGTTTGTTTTTTTATTGTTTTTGGCTTTTGTGGTGGGACCAATTACGTTTCATGTGGCCCACAGTCCATGTTGGTGCAAAATAATCATACTTTTTCCAATTTTCACAAAACATCTTTAAACCAACATTACACAGGTTACTGAAGACCCAAAGATAAAACAAAAATACTCCAACATTACTGAATTTTAAATTAACCTATAGTTGAGGCACTTGATAAAACAATAATAAATATAGCCGATGTTGTGTTTGGCTGAGATTGAACTTCAGTCATTTTTTTCCTTTCAAGTATAGCCAAGTCAATTTACTGCAGATCATCCTCTCAGCTCCATTCTCATTCTTCACCAGACAGTCATTCAACTTAAAAGCACCACAGCCTGGCAAAATAGAACAATAATCCATATTTCACAATGACTTGAGCTTGGGAAAAGCTGAATTGAATACTAAAGATGTTCCACCACCACAACAGATTGCTTTATGCTTTGTCTCGGTCTGTCTATCTGTCTCTGTGTGTCATTCTGTTTGTATCTGTATGTGTTTCATTCTGTCCATGTTGTCTTCGTCTGTCTCGCTCTCTCTTGCACTCTGGGTATGCATACATAGTTGAACGTTATGGCAACCAATGGGTGTCTTCGCTCACATCAATAGGTTTAAAAATAGAACATACAGGGCTCGTTTGCGTCACCATCAGAGGAGAATCCTTTCTCTTCCTCTTTCTATCCCCCTCTAACCCCTCTCCATCTCTCCCTCTCAATCTCCCCTTTTTACTTTCTCTCTCTCCCTCCCTATATGTGTCCCACTCTACTCTCTGGCTGCTCTCTCCCTCACTTCCTCTCTCCCTCTCTCCTTCCCTTGTAAGGGACTCTATTTACAAATGCGGTAGCTAGGAAACATTCTTCATGCACCTGCGTGTCAGACAGGACCATGGGCTAACATAACATCTCATCACAAATGTCTGTCCTTGGGAGTCTAATGTTATGTACACTTCAATGGCCTCAAAAAACATCCTGCTATTTAACACTGGCAGGAGGAGCCTGAAAAGCCTGCTGCTCCAGAGGGGAGGATTCTGGTTCTAGAACATTCTTTCACTGGTTTCTGTGTTTCTAATTATAGTGGAAACATTAATTCAGTGGATATAAATATGGTACTTTGGCCAGTTATGTGATGCAGAAATGCATAAACATGCACAGTTTGTAAAACCTCTAAAGTTCATTGTCCCTTGAATAGACTATATAGTTTACTTTTAACGTTGCCTGAAGGATGTATGTGGGCTTTTACAGTATCTGTCAGACAAGATGGCCTTGAAATATGTGTCAGTATTTCACAATCGAGCTGGGCTCTGTTCATGTGGGTAATTGTGTCGCCCTTTAACTGGGATTTTCTCTCTGAACACCTTTACTAACAATATGGTGAGACAGCAGGACCACTCTCGCCCCCATAGTGGGTGCTTTCAGCCCGGCGGATGACATCAATTCCTCAGTCACTAAAGCCTAGCAATGCACATCCAACCCAGAACCAACCAGTTGGGAATGAGATGTCCGGGACAGCGGTACAGATGGAGGGTTGCGGGAGGGAATTATTGATTGGGGGTTGTTTACAGTTTACTGTTCCTCCATCTCTCCACATTATTCTATTTAGAGGACCACACCTCTGCCTTTTGTGTCCTGCAGCTCGCTCCCTCTCCTCTTTACCCTCTCTCTTTTTCCCTTCTCACTCTTGCTGTCTTCTTCTCTTTCTCCCTTTCCCCTTCACTCTTACTCCCCCTCTCTCTGTCTCTTCCTAAGTCCATCCATCTACAAAGGCATCTGACACGTTCTCTTGTCTTGGGCGTTCTAAATCCGCTGTGTAATTGTATCCCAAGGATTCAATGCAGTCGCAGTATTCCTCCCCCTGTCCCACTCTCAGACTGCTGTCCTAACTTCCACTCTGAAAATAGGAAACCGAGGAACAGGTTTCCCCCTGATCTCCTTAGCTCTGAGTGTGTATATATGTATAATCCAAAGCAGTGTGCACATGGGGACCTGTGTGTTTGCTTTTGTACGTGTTTCTCTTCGCCTCTGCACCTCAGAGATAAGGCTTGGTTTGTTTTGGCACTCAAAGCCAGACTGACTTCCACTCTGCTAATTGTAATGGCTCAGTGATGTATAGTATAGGGAGACTGATATGGGGGATCCTGGGTCCTATTTCTTTTCTGTTTAGTGTTACTTTACATGTTGCTGAGCAGTTTGACTGTTATGTCTCCTGTCAGGGTACATGGTATCCATTCACACAGCCACGTTAAACAGAATTAGCTCTCTGGACATTAGTAAGGAATGTGACTGATTTAACAGTTTTGGATAACAAGGTCAGTGATATGAGTCTGGGACAACTTCCTTTTTAGTGGTAAACCTTAATAGCTCTCTTCAGTCATTTTTATTGACCAAGAATTGGAGGAGTCCAACATGTGCCTAACATATTACTTTCTCAATGTTTGTTTTTGGAGGTGAAAGGTGAGCGTGTTTTGTGTTCCTTAGACATTCTCCATTCCTTTGATTCTGTGAGTCATGGCAGAAGAATTCCTCTCTGACACCAATACATGCCAGTGGAATTCTAGTTATACAGTCCCAAGAATGAAAGGAAAACTATTTGTCTTCCTGTTGTTTTAGAGGCTGAGGATGTTGGAAATGATGAGGTCAGAGAAACAGAAGTAGGTTAAAGTAGATGAACTTTCCACGTCCTCTAGTCAACAGCCAGATGTTACACCTTCACCTATTTGGGTTTATGATGTAAGACTTATCTACGTTGTGAATAGTTTGTGTAAGGTTAGGGGTTTGATCCCCAGGCAGGTTATACCACAAGCTCTTAGGATTATGGATATGGATTATGGGTAGGACCTGGCTGCTAGAATTTGCCCTGGTTATTCATATGTTGCATGCTGCCTCACACTACGGAAATTGGAGATTGGCTTCTCTTTAGGCTGGTCCAGCACGGACATAGCTTGCTTGTCCATGCCGTTTAATTTTTTTAAATATAACACTGACACACAAAAGGGGCAACACAGAGGTTTCTACACACAGTAAGTGACTGCGTCTTTTTCTTTTAAACGATTGGCATGAAATAAATGAATAGATACAAATGAAATAAAAAACACAAAGCCAGCTACAATATTAGAAACAACTAACCCCAACAAGCATCTCCCTTGCCCAGTTTTATCCCCCAACCATCCCTCCATCCCACCACAGAGAGACCACCACACAGATCTTTATGTAAAATTGTTGTCATCATTTCCTTTGCAAAGGTGTGCTATAACTTGGCAGAGCTACTAGTTTAGCCATAGCGGAGAAAGATTGTGGATATTACATTCTAGCAAATGAGGTTTATTTGTAACAGTATGTCTCAAAGGTAATAAGTCTTTTTTTTTGCCAGATTAGACTGTAAGAAATAAGTTGCTGTTGGAGTTTGGGAAATCTATGTTGAGCTTCTGAAACTCAAGGAATGGTGTTTTTGTGTTTAGTTTTGCTGGTAGGGCTGTCCTAAATCCAGGGTTAGGGGTATCTTCTACCTCAATCTTTGAGATTAGGGTGTTTGTTTCGTGAAGCGTTGCACAGCCATGTTTCATTTATGTCTTAGATGGAATATAGAGACAGTGAGTTGGTGAGTGCTGAACTGCACTGTCATCCTTTATCCTGCTGTGCTGTGTCTGGGCTGTGTCTGGGCTGTGTTTGGGATGTGTCGGCTGTGTTTGAGGTGTGTTTGGGCTGGGTCTGTGCTATGTCTCGGCTGTGTCTGGGATGTGTTGGCTGTGTTTGGGCTGCGTCAGTGCTGTGTTTGGGCTGCGTCAGTGCTGTGTTTGGGTTGCGTCTGTGTTGTGTCTGTGCTGTGTCTGGGATGTGTCGGCTATGACTGGGCTGTGTCTGTGTTGTGTTTTGGCTGGATCTGGGCTGTGTTTTGGCGGTGTCTGGGCTGTGTTTGGCCTGTGTCTATGCTGTGTTTGGGATGTGTCGGCTTTGTCTGGGATGTGTCTGTGCTGTGTTTGGGCTATGTCTGCATTATGTTTGGGCTTTGTATTGTCTGTGCTGTGTCTGTGCTGTGTCTGTGCTGTGTCTGGGCTGTGTCTGGGATGTGTTGGCTGTGTCTGACTATGTGCTGCTGCTCTCATATGTGTTTTCAAAAAAGGCAGAAGAGGGGAAATCAGTTCAGCTGCAGCACTTAGAGTAGCCTTGGTTTTTCCTGCGTTTAAATATTTCAGCAGCTGCGAGACAAACTGGTCGTCTGATGTGCTGCTCCACCTTATTCACTTAGAGGTCAAGGTGGATGGAAAAATTCAACATCTGGGCAGATTAATGTCTATGTTTTACAATATATCTTATTGTAGTTTGTTCCAATTTCAGACAACAGGGACATATTCTTACAGTAAATGGAAATGTGAATTGTTATGTAGATTTCAATGAATAGGCTTTTTGCTAGAGGAAATGTTTGCTGAATGGAATTAAGTCTCCCTCAGACTTCCAGCTGTGAGTCCAGCATAGGGCATCTTCTAATCTCAAGTGTGTTGTTGCTACACCCATAAGGGCCTACTGCTGTGTTTATAAGGGGTGGCTCCTTAGATACAAGAAAAACAATGGCTGAGATAATCTAAAATATTCCTCACCCTACTAAACACAATTCTATTGTTTTCATATTGACCCCACCCACCTTGTGTTCCTTGTGACCTGGTGAGGCATACCTCAGGGATATATTTGTTCAGTGCTTTGGCGCACCTATATTATTCAGATTCTTTCGACGTCCATCAAGGCCATAGAGTAGTGTGGCTCTGGTTTTCACACGCACCTCATAAGACGGATGTATGGGTTGTCATGGCTACTGTTGTATTGTTTATCAGGTAATGGATCCTCTAGGTAAGAATTCATCCTCATTCTATGATCAGAATCAAGACATTCCTACTCTAATTGACAAGCTATAATCATCAAATTGGCTGTGACAAATTTCAGTGGAATTGAATACATAGAATTTTCCAAGACCGATCCAACCCATATAGTAAGTATTGTATCCCCCAACCATGGAGAGCAACATTCTGTAGAGCCTGGATGTGAAATGTAACAAGCAAACCTTGGGGAGGGTTGGTCCTCACTGCTCCCTGCTTTCTAGATGAGTTCGTGTGGAGTATGTACCTGAGATTGAGTTATGTTTTGTGGTTGGTAGTTAAGATCACCCAGAAAGACGGGAGTTCATCTTAGTGGAATTTTAGATAGACCCGAGAAGGCAGGGAACCTATTACCGATTTGGAACTGTAGATGTTAGGCCCCTGAATGCTGTAGTGGTGAAGTCATTAGGTGCTGAAGTTCAGATCCTGATTGAAACATTCCAACGGTGCCTGGGTGTTTGTTAGAGGGTGGGGCACTTTTGGTCAGTACTACCCCGGGGAAGGATGGGGAATCCCTGGTCTTATTGCCCTCAAATATTGTCCATTGGGGACAATGGGTTACCTGCAAACTCGGTGGTGATTGAGAACGAGACAATGCGTTCCTCTTGGTTGAGCAAGCGGCGTCATAAAAAGCTGAAGGTCTCGGCGAGCATCAAATAACATTTCAATCTTCAACTTTTCCCAGATAGCGCTCTCGGTCACGCTATCTCACTCCTTTTCTCTCTTAGTACACACTCTTCCTCTATGCTTCCAGCATGTTCTCTGTTAACAAATGTACACCACATTAATGAGCATTCGCATTGACTGTTTATCACTTACAAGCTTGGTTGACCTCCGTGGAAGGTGTTTGCTTTTTTGAAAGGGTGTAACTTACTCCCCAAAAGCCTATGTGCAACATAGCTGCAGCAACCTTAGAGCAATGCTCGCTCATTCAAAACCTGTGTGTAACGGGTTTTACTCTAGTTGTAGGGACTTTCTGGGAATATTCAGCTTGTCCTTATGTTTGGTTGTGTGTCTGATGGAGAGAATATATGATAATAAAACAGCAGGGGAGGGAAGGTAGAGGAGATTGCAGAAAGTTATGTAAGGTAATGGAGATTTAGAGGAATGGGATTATAGGTTCTCTTCCTCTCCCTTGCTTTCCCTCTTTCTCTCGCTGTGTCTCTCTGTCTGTCTCTGTACGTCTCTCTCTCTCCCCCCTCTCTCTTTCCCTCCCTTTCTCCGTCGCTCACCCTGTGTTGGGGTTTGTTCGACAAAGCATTGGAGGGATCATGTTGCATGGGAATGTTTCCATCCTAACGTTGTTGTTATTTTCATGTCTTGTGTGCATTGGCCTTTTCTCTTGAAGGTTATTTTTTCTGTCTAATGGACGACAGTTCTTCATTTGGAATCAATAAACCTCGTTAGCCGCTTCATTCCCGCTAATGGTGTGTGTATGTTAGGCACACGTGTCTGTATGTACGTTGTTTTTGGACTGTGGTATTATCTTGTCTTTAAACTTTTTTCAGCCTCTGTCCAGCAGTCTCTTCTAAAATGAACCCTCTTCAGAAAATAGTTAGTTAGTAAAATCAGAAAAAAACTCAAGGACTAGTTACAAAAGTAATTTCTATAATCTTACAGGGGATTAAGTCACATTACCACCCCAGTCAATTGGCTACTTCAAATACACACTGATTTGTTTGTGAAACCTTTCAGACTGAAAGAGATATCAGATGAATGATCATGTGACTGTTTATGGTCCAATACAATTTAAATAAAGCACTCTGCCATATATTTAGCAATCATAATATTACAATGCTGGATTGTCCTGTCAGATTGATTGCTGTGTTGTGTCTTTTATCCAAATCTATTTAATTGACCTGTTGGCAGTGTACCTCATTCAAATGTACCCAATGTAATTCATACCCTGGCCAAATGGTTAAGAATTGTTCTAAAATAAGTACGGAAAATACCAGTAATATTCTAATCTTTCAGTCCATGACTAAGTTGTTGAATTGCTCTAATGACAAATTATATTGAATAGATAACAGCACAACTATATTAGCCTGACATATCAATCAACAAACAAATGAACCAGGTGTGGTTTAAATGGACTTTAATAGTGTACAAATAAAAAGGCAGTAATTTGCAGCAGTCAAGCAATCAACAATAAACCAATTTGTTTACGACATTGTAGATTACAAGGCAGCAGTATTCTCAGATTAATTGTTTTGGAACTCAGCATAGAAATAATGTACTGTGTCTCCATTCACCTGAGATCATCTGTCCGACTGGAATCTTGAGGGGCTTTTCTTTACACTCATTCTCATCCCTTACATAACTAGACCAATAGATTTCTGCGGCTGTCACATGGATAGGAAACTGTTATTTAGTTAAAAGTTATTTAGTCAAATGTAACAGGGTAAAAAGTAAGTTACTGACTCCAACTTACATGAGTAGAAGTACAAGTAAATCACATACATAGCAACAAGTACTAAGTACTTGCTCCTCAAATAATTTAAGCATGTAACGTGTTGCTTGTACCAGGGTACTACCCACCCCTGATATTGTTATAGGGGCTTCCATGATATCCTGCCTTCGGTAATACAGGTATCCTGATAGTCTGATAGGCTCTTTCCAGACATGGAAGGTCCATTCGGACTTATTCTGTCAGTTCCAAACAGATCTCTTTTGGAAGAAACACAGGGTGAAGAACCAATGAAAATGCTAAATAACATTCAATGTATGAATGCAGACTTGACATTATTATTTTACGGGATTGTTTACCCTTTATCAAGAACAAATATGTTACTGGCCTATTATAATGACCTTGCTCTTACCAGGAACTGTGTGTGGAAGAGCATTGTCTTTTACAGATTATCAAACATCCCTTGCTTTCTGGTTTGACTGGTCTGGTATTATTTTATGGGTTTGGCTGCTTCTTTGTTTTGGTAACTAATGTTAGGTTATGTCGTTTAGTCAGTTCGTGACACTATAAACTCATGAAGTCATGTAGTGACACTGTATTCATACAGTGAGAACATGAAGTCATATAGTGACACTGTAATCATATTGTGAGATCATGTATGCATATTGTGATACTGTGTACTCATACAGTGAGACCGCGAGGTCATGTAGTGACACTGCGTCCTCATACAGTGAGACCGTGAGGTCATGCGGTGACACTGTGTGATCATACAGTGAGACCGTGCGGTCATGTAGTGACACTAAGTACTCATACAGTGAGACTGTGAGGGCATGCAGTGAAACTGTGTGCTCATACAGTGAGACCGTGAGGTCATGTAGTGAGACTACGTACTCATACAGTGAGACCGTGTGGTCATGCGGTGACACTGTGTGCTCATACAGTGAGACCGTGAGGTCATGTAGTGACACTGCGTGCTCATACAGTGAGGCCGTGAGGTCATGCAGTGAAACTCATACAGTGAGACCATGGGGTCATGTTGTGACACTCAGTGGCAGAGTACATTTGCACCACCCACCATCCCACTATGTTGATAAATTGTTGTAGTTATTAATTTGTGTGTTTGAGTGCACTTGAGTGTCTTCGTATACATTTTGTTTATTGACATAATGCTCTTTATACTGTCATGGGTGTATATTTCATCAGCTGTTAGGTGTGTGCATGCGTGTGTGAGTGTGTGCATGTGTTATTCTGTGATTCAGATAAGTGGGCTTCTCTGCTGCTTGCCAAAGCGATGTCACGGACATTCGTTTTTTTCTATTAATGTTTGCTGTTTCAAATCAAAATCAACATTGCACAGAGCATGTTATATTAGCTATCTACATCGTTGTAATAATGTGCAAGTAGATATTATGACTGTAAATGCCACAAGGATTTGAATGAAAAGATACATATTGGTAATATTTATGATGTGGTTAATGCTCCACTTGTTGCCCTTTTCTCTTGGTAGAGGTTCACCAATCTTGCTGCTGCGATTGCACATTGCGATGTTTTGCTTAACATAATGCCTACATTTTTTGTTGGTCTGTAAAATCTGAAGGAAATATGTGTCTCTAATGTGGTTCTACATTTGGCAGGAGGTGAGGTAGTGCAGCTGTGTTTCCACCTCATTTGGTGGGCAGTGTGTCTTCTCTCCAGAGCCCGCTCTGCCTATGACCGCCTCTCTTGATTGAGAGGCCATGCTCACTGACTGTGTTCGCAACATGCAACCATTTCAAAGATTTTATATCAACAGTTCAAGTAAAGAAATCAGTCAAATTAAACAATTCTAGAGAAATACTTTAATTGTAAATGGAAAATGTCTGGAATAATTTTTCTATCTCATGAAACATGGGACCAACACTACATTTCATGAATATTTTTTTAAGCGAAATGTTGGGTCAGTCACAGCGGTCAAGTATTCTGACAAGGTTAGGGTCAAGGTAGGATTGTGCTCAGTTTTCTGGTGTCAAATAGTTTAGGTTTGGGTCTGTGTTTTTATCTCCTGGAAATCAGAGCCTGAATACGAGCTGGATTTGAAGGCTTTTCCCCTCTGTAGATTAAGTATGTCTTATGGAATGTTTGTAGATTGCTTTATTTTAGGTCGATGTGCAATTCCAGTTCTTCTCTGGATTGAAAAGAAATGTGTGGGTATAGTTCTAATTCAGATCTGAATGAATTATTTGGGATTAGGCGCTGTACTGTGGGGATTCTGAATTGTCCCACTGTGTTTATTCTTGGTTGATTAATGAAGCGCAGACCTCACAAAAATGCAATGGGATTTATGACTGATTGGAGTATTTCAAAGGCAGATTCTGATTGGGACCCTTTCAGATTTGCAGGAATTCCGGGATTGGTGCAGAAATCGGTAATGTTGGCTCCTGTTAGCGGCCTCCTGTTAGCGGCCTCCTGTTAGCGGCCTCCTGTTAGCGGCCTCCTGTTAGCGGCCTCCTGTTAGCGGCCTCCTGTTAGCGGCCTCCTGTTAGCGGCCTCCTGTTAGCGGCCTCCTGTTAGCGGCCTCCTGTTAGCGGCCTCCTGTTAGATGACTCCTGTTAGCACAGATTCTATTTGGGTGGGCATTGTTCCATAATTCAGTAATGTTGATCAACTATACATACTCCTGTTAGCGGACTCATGTTAGCACAGATTCTATTTCGGTGGGCAAAGCCCTGCGTTTCGCCTCCATAGATCCAGGCCTGGCTAAAGTAGCTGATATAATGTTACATTCCAGCTTGACTGCAGTGCCATTATGAGCAACGTTTAGTGTTGGCTTTAGTTAGCTCTGCGTTTTGAAAGCAAACTTGGTAATAAGACATGATTATCAAGCAGCTGTGTCAGTGCTAAAAGACTCAGCTAAGTGACAACTTTGTATTGTTTTCTAATGTTGTATCTACCTGCCAGCAAACATTTGTTGGTTTGCTAGTAGCATTTATTATTATACTGTGTCATTAAAGCATAATGTGTATAAATGCCACCACATCATTATGGCTACATTCATATAATGCTGGAGAAAACACTGAAAATAATTTTCACTAGTGCTGTTGCACAAAACAAATGTGTTGGTTTTCATTTAGGATTCATTTTATATTGAAAAAAATCTGCATAGACTGTTAGCCACTGCATGGTCAAATTTGCGGCATTTAGATTGATTGTATATCTGCAGACTGGATGAATTACACAGTAAGTTGCACTTTTCAAACTATATTTTTCCCTCTCATTTTCTATTCATCCCATGTGAGGAATATTTGGTCCATTGTACTTACACAAGGCCTTACCATATGGCAGCGGGCAAGCACTTGATCAGACCATTAATGATTACATGGAGCCTTACATCCTGTCTCACACAGAACACAACACATTAGTATTCTTCCATTTTAACATTAGTATTCTGTCTGAAAGGAACATTTGTTCAAGGGCTTCTGGGGTTCAAAGGTTTGCCTTCTATAATTATTTTATTTCTATATGTATATTACACAATATTGAGGTACAAAATGGATATCAACACCAGCGTACTAAAGTGCATTTGGAAAGTATTCAGACTGCTTCACTTTCTCCACATTTTTTAGTGTTAAAAGAAATGAAATAGCTCATATATTTATATATATCTTCCCCTACATCTATGCCTTGACACAACTCTACCTCAGAGGTATAGGGAGAGTTCCTTGAACTGGTGGGTTTTGCTTGACATACATTGTGAAGTTTGTGGGTTCTTATAGGCAAATGCGTGCCTATCTAAATCATGTTCAATCAATTGAATTTGCCAATGTTTACATCAGGAGAGCATTTCTAAAAATTGTCTGTACACTGAATACCTTGGCTTTGTAACTTGCAGTTTTTATTTTGTATTTTTCCAGCCTCAGTACAGACATGGAATAAATTATTATATGAAAACAATTATATTATGGCTATTGAATTCAGGACTAGATTGAATGGATTTCTATGATAGACTTAGTTTTTTTACTATTTCAGGATGGTAGGAAAGCTGTTGCCTTTAACTAAAAGAACAATTGTATTAAACATTTTTTAATAGCATCCTTTAAATATTCTACAGGATCAATAGATGTTTGGAGAATGAAAGAGCATTGGTAATTATCTACTGTGTAACTTGTGAGCCTTGGAGAATGTCAAAAAAGACAAAAATCGATCTCATAACTATTCTTTTGAAGATATGAAACAATAGTCGGTACTTGGACTTCCTAGATTTAACTACCAAAACAATGCACTGAACCATATTAACCCTGTTGCGCCAACACGACATTGGGGAGTTCAAATAAAGCTCATTCACAATTCACATACACAGCTATTTGCAGACAGAGTGAAAATGATGTGAGAACAAACAGCACAGTATCCTCACCCCAATAGGAACTGATCTGCGTCGTAATTGTTGTTTTGGGTGAATGATCTAACTGAAGGAACTTGTGTGGAGGTACAGGACATGACTCAAACAGTGGACTAGTCTGGTTGACCCAGTGGCATTGATACACTGACCACTCTGTTATTGAACCCTTCTCAAACAGTGCATCCCCATATATACGTGGTGTAAACCACTCTAGGCAAGGACGTAGAGAGAATAGGGTGCCATTTTGATGGCGGACACTGTCTCAGCCAGGACCTGTCTTCATCAGTTAACCAGACATAATCTTTGTTCCTAATCCACCGGAATATGAAGTCTGTACTGTAGATTAGTAATCTGCTCACATGATCCACTGGCCTGAACGGAACACCTGACAAAGCTGGCAAAACATTAACAACAGCAAGCTGACCCTTTGTCCCAGTGTCTTGGGAGATCATGTGGAGAGTGTAAGTGTGACATCCATGCTGGGATTCTCATACTTGTCAGGACCAAATATTGATGAACACAACCCTAAACCTGATACCGAAACTTCATGAAAATTGTATTTATTTATTTACTTAATTTTGGAAAATGTCTGAATATGTCAATGTCTGTTGTTAGCAAAGTATGTGACAAATACATTTTATTTACATTGTGCAAACGCTCTATTTACATATTTGTTATTTGTTCTAGGATTCAAGTTTATTGATCGGAATTTTGACAGTATATCAAACATTTTTTGTTACTAATTTTTAACAATATTTAAATACGAACAAAGGTTTGAAATGCATTAAGGATGCATTATTGTATTTGTTATGTTTTAAGGTCATCTGAAGGAAATCGGGTACATAATATGTTGAGAGTGAGAAAGTTATGTTGTCTTGATACTCTAAAACAGTGAGGTTGTCTTGATAATCTGCAGGTGTGAGGTTGTCTTGATAATCTGCAGGTGTGAGGTTTTCTTGATAACCTAAAGGTGTGAGGTTGTCTTGATAACCTGAAGGTGTGAGGTTGTCTTGATAACCTGAAGGTGTGAGGTTGTCTTGACACTCTTAAAGATCAGGAGAAACTACATTAATGTTATTAGGTTAACTCTCTTGAAATATATAGACCCATAACATATTTCACAAAGCACACACACACACACTCACACACAGTAAAACGTATGGCTGGAGCATGCTCTATTAACCACAGCTATTGTGTGTTGTGCTGGCAGACCAGGTGTCAGTAGGTGTCAGGTGACATAATAAGAAACCATAGACATTTCAACAGGCTCACAGTAGGCTTTGGTCTCAACTGTCCAGTACTGTGTTTTCATTGCTCAACAGTACACATGTTCATATTTATCCAGAAATGAGTCAACTCTGGTTTTGTATGCCCTGGTTTGTCCTCCCATGTCTGTAGGGGCTGTAACAACATGGTCAAATCAGAATTTCAGAATTCTACTAGATATTCATTTAAACCCACAGTGAAACGGGAAACAAGCTTTTTATTCATTTGAGAATTATTCTATCAAAAGGATATGCCTCTTGTTCTTGCAAATATTATGCATATCATTTGTATTTTAACAGTATTTATCTTTGTCATAAGATGTTAGGGTGATCCCTTTCTTACTACATTGTTTCATATTTTAATGTTTAAACATAAATGACTAGACAATGAAGATGTAGATTAAAATAAACCATTTGAATATATTATAATGACATATAATGATACTATACTTGATACTATACTTATTTTCATGATAAAATCTATTCAAATTCTGCTTCTTGTAATGGTATGGCCAGGCAGAGTGTTCAAATCTAAGAAATCTTCAACTCAATTCAGAATTGACCCCAACCATGTATAAGACAATTTGCTATGTTTTATGATGCTCATATTTAACAGTGCCTCCATACATAATAGTTAATATCCTTTTGTTTCTCTAGATTGTTGTGTGACTGAAGAATTTCACAGCACAGTTCTCATTCTTACTTGCTAATTTGAAAATACAGCAGTCTCTATCCTTCCCATGAACACACACACACACACAATTGTGCATGCACAAACACTTGGATTTGTGTGTGTACCATGTGTTTACCCTAGTATGCCTGTGTCTGTCAGAGCATATGTAATGCGGTTGGGGGGCAGAGCATGTCACACGTCCCTGCATACTTTTTAGGCTCCCAAAAAAGATTTGTACTTGTGTCACCCCCTGATGCCTGGTTATTTTGAGGGCAGACATCAGCTGCAGGGAGGGTTAGCAACTCTTCCCTGTATTCTCTTTTTCCCATTTCTTACCCTCTTCCATTTCTTTACCTGTTTCTCTATCTCCTTTCTGTCTTTGTGTTTGATCATTATGCTTTCCTCTTTTCCTTCTCTCTACCTGGCTTATAGTTCCCTCTCCATATTAGCTTTGGTAGCCCTCTTTTGCTCCCTCCCTCTCACCCTTTGTGATTTGTCAAGTTCTTAATACCTGTTTTGAGATATCAATTTTCAAGCATGATCTTTATTTACAAAATACATCCCGTGACCACACACAGTGAGATTTGAAAAGTGAAAGTGTCCCAGTGAGAGAAGCCCTGGTAGGTTTTTATACAGGTACTGAACACTGGTAACTTACTTGATTTGACCAACAATCATTAACTCTAATAACCAACAACATTAACACTCTGCCCACAAACACTCCTAACAAACAGAACTCCTAACGCACTGACCTCCAACACTCAACACTCTGACCACCAACACTCATAACAATCTGACCATCAACACTCCGAACACACTGACCACCAACGCTCCTAACACTCTGACCACCAACACTCCTAATATTTGACCTTCAACACTCCTAACACACTGACCTCCAACACTCCTGACACCTACACTCCTAACACTCTGACCTCCAAAACGTCTAACACTCCTGACACCTACACTCCTAACACTCTGACCACCAAAACGTCTAACACTCTTGACACCTACACTCCTAACACTCTGACCACCAAAACGTCTAACACTCCTGACACCTACACTCCTAACACTCTGACCTCCAACAGTCCTAACACTCCTGACACCTACACTCCTAACACTCTGACCACCAAAACGTCTAACACTCCTGACCCCTACACTGCTAACACTCTGACCACCAAAACGTCTAACACTCCTGACACCTACACTCCTAACACTCTGACCACCAAAACGTCTAACACTCCTGACACCTACACTCCTAACACTCTGACCTCCAAAACGTCTAACACTCCTGACACCTACACTCCAACCACCAGCCCTTCTAACCTGATTGGCTGTGAGAGTCATGTGTAGCTGTCAGAGTGTAATTTATTTCAGCCCTGGAAAGGATCATTATAGACTGCTATGCCAGTTTAGTGCCAGAGCCCAGCAGTCCACACACAATTTCTTTCTATTTGTGAATCATGCCCCTGAATACACTATCAGTCTTATCTTGTGACTGACTCACTAGCGGTTTGTGTGTGTATATCCTGTTTCAAATGGGAATGTCATTTACACTGACACACATTACCTAGCCTGGAGAAATCACTAGCATCTACTAATCTACTACTTTCAGCAATCATCAATACATTTAATATCAATAGTTGGGTGCATATCCCTCTAGCAGGGCTTTCACCATGTCAGGTAATTGTACTGAAACAAATCCTGTGATATTTTAAATAGTCATACTGTTAAATATCTAGTCACTGTATATGGTCGAATGTAGATTTATTTATGGATCTGTCTGCATCTCTGTATCTGTCTGTTGGTGGCCTGTCAGGACAAGGCGTGAGAGGAGAAGGAAGAAGAAATGGATTGAGTTTGTCTTGATAATTTGAATGATCAGAGGGAACATGTTTAATTGATGCTGAGTTTCCCAGTAAAACCTCAACCCACACAAACCAACACACGCCCATACAGATTCAACACACCCGCTCACACACTCACAAGCAAATACACACTCACACAACCCCTTCTCCTGAAATTCACGTTATGGCCTGTGTGTTGTGTGTGTGCTTGAGTATCTGATCTTCCCTGTCACCACGGCAGCTGTACATGTGTTTTGTGTGTGTTTGTGATTACGTGGACACATGCATGTGTGTCTGTCTGTGTGTGTGTGTGTGATTGCATGGACACATGCATGTGTGTCTGTCTTTGTGTGTGATTGCGTTGACACGTGTGTGTGCGATTCTTTGGACACATGAATGTGTGTCTATATGTGTTACTGTGAGAGGAGTACTAAAATACAGTTGCTGTCATTGTCTAGTTGTCCCATCACCCTCTGCTCTTTCTTTTTCTTTCTCTTTTTCTCTCAGGCCCTCTGTCCCCTCCCTTCCTCCCTTGTTCTGTAACTTTCTTTTTCTCACTCAGTATCTGTGAAAATGTTTGACTGTTTCATCACATAACGGTTAAATGAAGTAGCAGCAGTGGACTGGTGCTACTTCAAAGTTGTGGTCACGATTGTTTCCATAACAACCATAAATACCTGTTAAGACAGAACTCAAAATTCTCTCTCAGACCAAATGTTCTGTTTATGCTTTAGAAGCCTGAAAAGGTGCATTTCAATTGGTTAATTTGAACTAATTTATTGAAACGGGATTGTTTTCCCCACAAATGTACTTACTGACTCAGACTGTAGACAGTAACCACATACTGTAGTTCTGTCAGTGCATACAGCTTAGATAGGCTATCAACCCTTATCTATAGGATTCTTTAAATCACAAACACACAATTTAGAAACATCGATGTGTGTGTGTGTGTGTGTGTGTGTGTGTATGGAAGGTGGTTGTGAGAGTTGCTCTTCAAAGAGACTAAAAGAGTGAGAGTATGTGCATTAAGGTGTACACAACTAAGGAATCTGTGAACCAAGGTTAATTGGAATTGCCATACAGTCTAGCTGTCTATTGGCACCAAAGAGGAAATTGTCAATGATAATCATCAGTGGGACACTATAAAGAACAAAACCAGACAAACAAATAAAAATGTGAGCATCACTGGCTCCATTATGTCTTGTTTTCCACCTTTCTCTTTTCAAATTCTCTAAGGTCATAAGATAACTGCAGGCCTTCATGGTGAAGGTTAAGACAGTAGAATTTCTAGTAGGGTAGTTTATATGTAAAGGGTTGTAGTTAAAAATATGGTAACCTTTTAGTGTTTCAATTATGTTTATTCAGAAGCATCTTAGCATGCAATTACACATTATACTCTGGACATTTTATGCTTTCATTACAACAACAAAATGAACATTAAAGTAATATACTGTACATAACTGACAAAATAAAACTCAAAACACTGCCAAGGTATGCAAAACTAATGAAAATATAACCTTATGTTATAGTGTTAGAGGTTATTGAACTGGATGAATTAACTTCAAGTTGTCCACCCAATCCAGTCCATTGTATTTTCTGTCATTCTTCTACCCATTTTGTCTTGAGTGGTTTTGTGAAGAGTGGAAGATAAACTTGCTATTGCCTCCTGAAGTACTGACTGGAAATATTTTTTTTAACAGTCTGCTTTGACATCACAGACTGGGTGTGTTCTTCAACTCGTGTGGGAATCCCATGAGCTGGCAGACAGAGTTATTGACAGCATCAGATATCCTGTTATATGACTGAAAAATATTTCAAACTTAACTGTCACCCTAAAACAAACCATGTTTGTTAAATACAATATTCTTCCTGAAAAATACCCACACTGTAAAAGAGAAGGAAATGGTATTTAAGGTAAAAAAATTGGAAAGACAAAAATGATTGTAAATAAAAAAGAATTAATGACAACCCAAGACAAGCATGGGAGGAACTTAACAAAAAATGCTAAAAAAATAAGAAAAAAAGAATAAAATCATTGCAGACTGAACATCCTTTGTGAATAATCTCAATCAGTTTCATGGTTTGATGCAGTTGATTTTGAAGGTGAATGTGAACAAACGTGACTCGCTTCCCAAATCCACTTCTGTACAGAATTGAAAGTATTGTCAGTAATGACATAACCCGGTCCATTGGAGATCAACTTGACCCCTTACAGTTTGCCAATTCGACACAAGCAGGGATTGAGAATGGTACCATCATTTTGGTCAACATGGTTGCTGGTCACCTCTAACAAAAATACATTGTACACAGTTTTATTCATTGGTTGTACTTTTAATACAAGGCAAATGCACACACTACTGAAATGAGTGGTGGACCTGAAACGGTGGTCTGATAGGCTGGGTGAGTCAATTACTGCCCTCTCTGATAAACCTGTCCTGAAAACAGGCATGCCCCAGGGGTGTGCCCTTTCGCCATAACAGTTTTCAATCTTCAGTAATGAGATGAAGATCAAAGGGAATGTTTTTGGTTGGCAACCTTCAAGAGTGGTGCCGGTCAACATTAATGCTAACAAGACAGACTTTTCATCAACGTTGACTTCCTGACAACTCTCTCAGAACAACCAACCAGTGGAGTCAGTTGAGTGTTTTAAATATATAAGCACACATGGATGATAATCTGAGCTTTACAGAAAATGCAGACTTTATAACAAAAAATAAAAAAAATGGGTTGGGAGTCAGGAAAGATGCTCTGGCGAGGGTGTACTGTCCTTACGTCCAACACCACTGTTTGGTATGACATCCTGACACTATCAGTCTGAAAACCTTCTGTCTAGCCAGCGTTTCAGAATGTCCTTGGCCAGGTGGTCGCACCTCAACACCAAGGTGTTCTGCCTTGGACCATGGTTCCAGGAGGCCAGAGAGAAGAACTTCTGATAGAAGAAAATGTTCTGGGTAAATATAAGAACATCTGACAGCATCCAAGTTACATTAAGCTTCATTGCAAAATCTGTTACGTACTTTTTTTCCCATGCTTGTTGGACTTAAAATTGTGCATTTTGCCAATATGTCCCAATCCCCTGACGATGCAACGGGACCAACTAATCCTTATCACATCCTCTTCCCTCTTTTAATGTTTGACTGAAAGCCTGGAGATAAACCCAAAAATAGAAGAACAGGATAGAGGGATGGATGAGTCATCCAAATCAGCTGCAGTGTGTGTGTGTGTCTGTGTGTGTGTGTGTGTGTGTGTGTGTGTGTGTGTGGAGGGGGGGCAATATTTCACAAATTGACTTACGCCTGTCCGCCATCGCTGCCCCAGCATCCCGGCAAACCGCCGGCTGACTTGATTGGCGCTAGTGGCTAGTTCTTGAAACATAAATCAACGTTTGGTGGACCTGTACATTTCTAACTCGGAAGTTGATCTGTAGTGCTTCCTCTTGCTTGAGTGTGTGTGTGCGTGTGTGGGGGGGATATGTGGTGCGTTGCGTTTAATGAGTCTCTGTCAGTCAGGGGGGAGGACACAGTGTACCCAAATTGTTTTCCTGGCCAGTGTTGAGCAGGAGTACCACTGGGACACCTCCCCACCCATCTCTTCCATCAGTACCCCTTCCAAAGCCTGTTACCCCTCCTTATCTCCTCTCCAGTTAAACTCCCCCTCCACCCCCCCACACACAAACACACACACTTATCTCACCTTCTCTCTGTCCCTTGACGTCTGCCTTCTCTCTCTCTTTCTCTTTACTCTCTATCCTCAGTTCAGCCCGCCCTCTGTCTTTCTCATTGTCTTCTTCTACCGTTTTGTCTACCCTGTGTCCTCTAGTATCTGAGTGGTTTAGTAGGCTAGGTCATGTGAGGAGAATTTTGTCTGTTGTGCCAAGCTTGCAGGCTGGCGCCGGTAGCAGAGAAACAATGCCCTAAACATTTCCACTAGAACACTACACTACACACAGATACACAAACACACACACACAGACCAAAACACACACGCAAATCTATACACCAGCCAAGGACTCTGTGGGAAGGGAACATAGTGTTGTGGTCTAATCACACTGTACCATGCGAGCGGGAGGTGTTGGAGAGGTCAGTATGTGTGCCGTCTGTTATGGCCTTATGAAGCTACATGGAGCCCACTGCCAAATGCCATTAAACCAGTGGGGTGGTCAATAGTTAGGTTTAAGCATTCTTCTAAGGTTTTAAATCGGACCATTAAATCTTCAATAAATCAACAAATGCCTCCGAGTCTGTCAAGTGATGCAACTAGTTTTCGGACCATTTTCAGCACCATTCCCAGAATCCCATTGTACAGTCACACTTTTGATTCTCCTGAAGTCTTTCACTCTGTTCTTCAAAGCCCGAAATACATGTCTCACTGTGTGACCTTCCTAAATATGTGTAAATGTATGTACTTATGTGAGTATGTGTGTGTTTGTCCAGACATCCTTAGTGTGATTTTGCACAAAAATGCTGTTCGCCTGTTCAGATGAATTTTTATGTAATTCTACTTCAAAGCTTCTGATCCGACAGCTTCACCCTTTTTCTCTGAGCCCGTTCCCTCCTGCTCTACAGAGTTACTATCAGAAAGGGAGTAATGGAGGAAGAGAGAGAGAGAGTTTATATGAAGGGAGAACAGAGGGTGATTGGACAACAGGAGTGAGGGTGTGGGGGGGTGTAGTTAGTGAGAGAGTGGTAGAGTGTGAAAGAGAAACAGAGAGATTGGGGAGAATGATGAGATGAACAAGGGAAATCAGGGCTTAAGAGCTTTGCTGTTCTTTAAAGGGAGCATATCATACTGAGACAGCAAACAATGGAGTGGAGGGGTCAGCAGAGATGTGAGCATGCAGGAATCATCAAGTTCTCAGACAGTGGATATACCAAAGAGGGCTTTTACAGTCCACAGGCTAACAGAGTCTTAGCCTCACTTCTATAATTGTGTTTGGATATAATGTAACATACCTTTTCCTCAGTTCTATTTTGCTATCAACATTAAGGATTTTTCTGAGTTCTGGCTATTTGTTATGCAGTTATAATAAGATCATCCCAAGTCCATACATATGTTGTTGTTAAGTAACATTACATCTATTCTACTTGTATTCATTTGCTGTCATCTGCATGCTGACTATTTCAACACGTCAAAAGTATTTAGCATTCCTGCTTAATACAGCCTCAGATACCAACTACATTCACAGGCTGTATACTCTAATGCATAATGTATAGTGTAATTTATACGACTATTAACATTCATGACAGGTCACACAAAAAGAAGAAAAACCAATAAAACCAAGAGCAACCAAGAGGATCCAGTCCACACAGATGCCTGTGCTTTACGCATATCAATGTACCTCAGTAGTATTTGTATCTATTCTCAAACCCTTAACAAGCTGGAGTCTCAATTGAAGACATTTGCCTGTTTCAATATTCCCTGGTGCTGATACCAAACACACAGAAAAGGATAACATATTTAGAGATTAGTGTGGTGGTAGATGGGCAGTATTCGTTTTTAGCAGGCCGATAAACAGCATTATAACAGTGTTTAAATAGACAAATGTGTGGAGCCCAAGAAGAGCGTTGCCAAAACCACAGACATACAAGTGGAAAACAACGTGTATATTTATATTGTCAACTTACACTGCTGGACCCTGATGACTGTATTTAATGTTATCCTCCCATTCTCTTTATGTCTTTCTGTATCTCTCTGTCCCTTTATCCTGTGTGTACTATCAACACCGACACCCTGGTTGAACTTTCAAAGCAGATTGCATAATACATTGAACAAGAGCAGTGGAGATTTAATGCAGATCTCCCTGCCCCTCTCTCCCTCTGTCTGTGATGGAAGGATTACGTAAGAGAGGCGTGGAGATGGATTCAGGTCGAGGAGGAGTGCTGGTCTGACTGATTAAACCAGACACTTGAGTGGACAGGCTCCGGCTACTGGAGAGATGGAGAGAGTGAGAGAAGAGAGATTAACGTTGTCCTGCCCAAGGCCAGAGGATGTCTCTCTACTGGTTGGGTAAAGCTTTATTCATTCAGATACTGGGTCTTGGATATTCAGATCTGGCTATATCGGTGAAAACATCTAGGACAAACGACTAGCCCCCTGACACAGATACTATTCCGGAATAGATGCTGGGGACTGAGACGAGGGGGTTTGGGGGACACTGTGGCCCTGTCTTAAGATCACCCACGACAGGGCAAACCGGGCAGGAAATAGCCCAACCCACTTTGACAAGATTAGACCCAGATCACCAAAGGCTAAGTATAGCCAAGTGAGTTCTCTCCTACCACACAACCCAGAGGGGACACATAACCGGACAGAAAGATGTTATCACTGACTTAACCCACTGACGTTAAGTGAGTCAAATTGACTGACATGGCATTATGCACCTTTTAGGGCATGTAATCAGGGAAGTAGTTGCTTCAAGTAATACTGTATAGTTCAAACCCTTGATTTGCCAGAGGAAAGACCATCCACCGAGAAGAAAAACATGCATGAAGTAGAACAACAGGCCAATTTGGGTTTCCAATCTCCAAAAGAAGGTGGTGATGAATGGTTTTAAAAGGAGCACAAAGGTCAAGGACCACAAGGACAGACAAAGAGGCTTGGTGTGATGCCATTAAGAGGTACTTCACAGGTTGGGACCTTGTGAAGAGGTTTGTATAATTTTGTCTTCTGGAAGGTTTGACTTGCTGGTAAATAGCTGATTCTAAGATGTTAATGTCAAATGGGACATTGAATATAATATGATAGTTATTTTAATTTGGTGTCATTTTTTAATGGCTGTTCTGATATGGATGAAAATACCCTCACATTAAAACTGACAGTCCATCATCACTGTATCATTTGAAATCGGAAGTGTTCAAATACAGAGCCACAGGAACAACAACAGTCCACCACTTCCCTTTAGATCGTACAGCAAAATCACAAACATCCTCAGGTTCTAGAGCCTACTGAGTCTGAAAAGAATATTTATGTAGCTTCAACCATTAAGTTGTGGCGCTCATTTTTGCGACATGATATCGTCAGAAAACTCCAACTGACAACACTGAACAAATATTCCGGCAATACTTTGGGGGATATGTACCCGCGGTAGCAATATGTGCCCGCAGGCTGGGTTAACAGGAATGGGGATGCCTACTGACTACAATGCAGGATTCGTCCTGCCAATGGTAATATCTGTTATCTTAGCGTAATGCTCCTGTTAGATCCTCGACTGAGGCGGTTTTAAATATATTGGCTGTCCCACTCCTTTCTCAAATGTATTGCACTGATCAAACAGTGCATTGAATCAATTGAAAAGTTTTGGAAATATGAGCAAGTACAAGGTTTCCAATGACAATGAGACAAATATACACAAACTGTATGCTAACTCGGTTGCTTTGACCTCCAGGCCACGAAACAGTGTCTCATTTGAGGCAATCCTGTTCCCAGACTTTTTCATCATCAAACTTACCTTTCATTAGCCAATAAGAAAGTGATGAATTTTTTTTAACATAACAGGCACCGGTGTAATTGGCTTAGTCTACCAACCAATCACCTTTGACAAAACCTTCCCCCATCTGTCTTGTGCACCGACGCACCAATTGGTTGTTGTGAGACAGCTGAGTATACAGAGCAGCTGAGCTGTCTCGATAAATACTGCACTGACTTGCAAATTGTGGAAACATTACGTTTAGTGTTGCAGGCTATACGCTGGTTAGCTTCTCCGTTGTGATATGAAGTAGCTGGCTCAGGCTTGACTGGTTGTAATCGACAGGTTTCGCTTACATGACCAAACATCAGAAATACCAGTTCATCCAGAGCCACACCTCACAGTGTTTTGATTAGCTACAATGTAAAGATGACAAACACTTTACTCAGTGGGTCACCCTCAGAGAATGTCACAGACAGACCACAAAGGCCAGCACTGAATGGTTCCTGTGCAAGGCATATATGTGCTGTGTGTAATAACGCGTGGACGAGGTTACTTCTGAGGTATTATCAGCCAGCAATATCAAATTCTTAGAACAACAGAGCCTGCACACACTCACTTATCAGTTCTGCCCTTACAGCCATACTTGAATATTTCACTGCTACAGTATTTCTGAGTTACGTAACTGAACATCTTTGTTGATGTAGGGTTGCTGTACGGTGGATCCCTTCTCATACATGATTCACTCGTGGTTCTTAATGTTTCGCTTGTATAGATGAAGATAAACGTCTTCCCTTAAATGCTAATGTAATACCCTGTTGATATTACAGGAAACCCAATACCATAACTACATGCAAACTACATGTCTTACATTTATTTGAATTCACACTGCTTTACTTGCAATTACTTTGTTGTTGACCAGGATGGTTGTATCAATATCTGAATTGTCAGAATTGGTCATCCTGTGTCAACCCAACCTTTTTGTTTGTACATCTTGTCATGTAACACGGAATGAACCAGAACAGATCAGTCATGCACTGACACCTAGTGGGTAGAGATGCCCATTGCATCACTTTCCTTTAAGGAAATAAGTCCCAAATCACTGAGAACTTAGTTGATTAAAGGAATACATTTGAAATACTTATTTATTGTTAACTTAATTTGTGTATTTAGAATGTCTAGAATATGAGTAGTTATAAGGGTTGTAAACAAACCAAACTCTTAAGGACCGTCTTTGACCAACACTAGAGGATGCTGTGGAATCAGCTGTCTATGGTCAACAAACAGCACCTGCAAAACCTATCCTTAACACCTAACCTAACTCTTACCCAACCCTTTATTGTGTACATTGTTTGTCCACCAAGTATAATTAGGAATGTACGAAACTTGTATTTCTATTATTTACATTAGTTACTATATCTTCTCATTAGAACATATTTTTTACTCTTCCTGATTATTTTATGATATATCATAATATTGCCTTACCAGATGAGTTAACTATGTTGTCTTTTCAACCCGAATTGTCAGTAATATGGCCATAACAGATGTAGATGATTAATCTTGGGGCCTTAAACCACCCTGCTAGATAATCTGTTCTGCAGACATACATATC
Source organism: Esox niger (assembly GCA_016801105.1). Lineage (NCBI taxonomy): Eukaryota > Metazoa > Chordata > Actinopteri > Esociformes > Esocidae > Esox > Esox niger. The sequence goes on from JACXGJ010007611.1 coordinate 27,963, forward strand.
CCTGGGGAGCACGCAGAGGGGCGCAGATAGAAATATACAGGTCAGAGAGGACATGGCTCTAGATTCTTCATGACAGGCAATCATGTACATTTTGTTTCAACTACATATGTGATGTGGCTCATTAAATATAATGTAATATAAGGTTATTCATCCCTTAAGGGCAGTGTTCTGTACTTTCATCCTGGTCCTGTAGACCCACACAGAGTATGCATGCTTTTGGTCCAACCTAGCACTGAAAAACCTAATTCAAACAGCCTCCCTACCCTATAGGACTTGGCTGGGAAAAAAGCCTCCATTCCACACCATGTGGATGCAGGAAAATACTGCAAAGGTCAGAGCAGCTATAAGAGTGGAAAACACTGCGAGTTGCAGTGGGTATGTAAACCCAGTCAACCCGATAAGAGTTGCCAATGATCATTGCAGTGAGAGCAACAGATCCAATAGTGTACATAAACATAACAAAATCAGATGTAGAACTAATCACCTGCAGAGAAAAGACCAAAAACAAGGTACTAAAAAAACGTGGTTCACAGGTGTTTTTCATAACGTTGTGCTTTAATTTGAACTGAATAATGTTTTTCTAGAACCAAACAAAGCACTGATGTTTTTTAAAGTATTATTTTAATATACTTGGTGCAAAAAGAGAGAAAGATTATGACAACATTAGTTATGCAAGTGTTGTATCTGTCTCAGTGGTTACGTTCAAGTTATTTACCCATCCAAAGCCTGTTCCATACAAATCAAATGAACATAAATGCTAATTATTTAATTGGAGACAATTAGGTATATAGGAAACATCGGGGTTAGTTTGTCACACGTCTTATTTTTTCGACATGCTTAAGCTTAGAAATTGGCAGTTAAGTCTCTGGAAAATGAGCCAAAGTCTTTGCACAAACCAATAGTCAGCCACTGTCATTTGATATCCATTTTCCACTGATTAGTTTCCCTTCTCACTCGTTATATGAAGGAGTCAGTGTGACATAAGCATCTGTGGAAATGGCCCCACTGCCCAAACAGGGCCATATGTGAGATTGTTACTCTACTACTGGCATAAATACAAGCCGAATTGACCAGAAGACATTGTCTTTTAAGTAAATGTTTCGTTTCCTTTTTTAGCAAAATTGTTACGAGGGCCTGAGATATCCCGAATTGAAGCTTTCTCGCCAGTCCATCCACCATTCTACCATCTGCATTGTCTTGTAGTTTCCTCTAACGCACTTTAGACCTTGCAGCACTGTCTCCCTATCCTAAAACACCCTGAACTAGATAATACTATTCCTGTCCCTCTTCAGTGGGAGGAGACAAGATGTGTTGTTGTTCAAATTCAGTCCTGTTGAACGTAAAGGCAGGATTATACACATTGCTATGGTTGGGATGCTTGAGCGAGGTCCTGTATGTGTTTGCAATGCGGATGTCTTTACCAGGTGCGGATGTCTTTACCAAGTCTTTACCAGGTGGAGGGATTATCATCTGAAATAACCTTCACTAGGTGGGGGGATTGTCACCTGAAATAACCTTCACCAGGTGGAGGGATTATCACATGAAATAACCTTCACCAGGTGGAGGGATTATCAACTGAATTAACCTTCAACAGTTGGAGGGATTATCACCTGAAATAACCTTCACCAGGTGGAGGGATTATCACCTGAATTAACCTTCACCAGTTGGAGGGATGAACACCTGAAATAATCTTCACCAGGTGGAGGGATTATCACCAGAAATAACTTTCACCAGGTAGAGGGATTATCATCTGAAATAACCTTCCACAGGTGGAGGGATTATCACCTGAAATAACCTTCACCAGGTGGAGGGATTATCACCTGAAATAACCTTCACCAGGTGGAGGGATTATCACCTGAATTAACCGTCACCAGTTGGAGGGATGAACACCTGAAATAATCTTCACCAGGTGGAGGGATTATCACCTGAAATAACCTTCACCAGGT